>VNJR01007164.1:0-256265 GCA_008042585.1 Drosophila punjabiensis
ATTTACAACAAAATTCTGAAAAAATATGAACCACTAGTATCTAAAAGTAGAAGAAATTATGTTGAAAACTGACAGAGCTATAATTTTTTTTCTGAAAAGTTCACGACCGTTCCTATGGCAGCTATATGATATAGTAGTCCGATTTTTATAAAATTAAATCCGAAAATCTAGAATAATATATATAGCTTATAACCGAGAGTTGATCAAGATATGTTGAAAAACAGTGAAGTTATAATTTTTTTTCTACAAATTTACGGATCGTTTGTATGGCAGCTATATGATATAGTCGTCCGATCTGGCCCGTTCCGACATATGCACGAGTGAGAGTATATAGGAGACTATCTGCAAAGTTTCATTCAGATAGCTTCAAAACTGAGGGACTAGTTTGCGTAGAAACGGACGGACAGACGGACAGACGGACAGACGGACAGACGGACATGGCTAGATCGACTCGGCTGTTGATGCTGATCAAGAATATATATACTTTATAGGGTCGGAGATGATTCCTTCACTGCGTTGCAAACTTCTGCAAGGGTATAATAATTACCTGAAGTTTCCTGAAATGAAACCTATGATCCCTTGGCTTATGTAATTCTAGTCCAAACCCATTTCGGTGACACTTTTCTTATAAAATCAGTGTGTTGGTAAATAACGACCCGAAATCCCCCTTGAGCTCAGAGTTTTGGGAAAACGTGAGCGTGGCACATTTATCATTACTTTTTTCAGACCCCTTGCACCCCTCTTGAGAACCGAAATAGTAAAAGCAATAATAACTTTATGTATTTGACCGCGAGTTACGGAACAACATCAGGACGAAGTCGGTTCCTCGAGTGGCTTCTATGATAGAAAATTGTGTCACGACAGGAAGCGAGATAAGAGCGTAATTTTCTTTCAACGTGCACGGGTTCCCCCCGAAAGCTTTTCCTCGTACGGAATATATGTAGTGCGGTGGTATATAGTATTCAGGCCAGGACTTTTGGTCCGGATGTGAGCTATCGTGGTTACCGTTAGTCATTTTCAGTGATTGTTCAACGTCGGACGTTTCAACGTTGTCGTCATTCGTCGTCCCTGGTCCTTCGTCCTTTTGTCGTTCGTCGTCGTCGTCGCTTGACTTTTAATGATTGTCACGCTCCCGCTTTCCACCTAACCCCCCATTCCAACTCTCCAACTCCCCTCCTTCCACTCCTGCTGACCACAACAACAGACAGGTGGAAATCGGCGGGGCAAGGTGAGCTAAGCTTAGGGGTAGCATGGAATGGGTAGGGCTTGAGACTAGCCGAGGACTAATTTGCATTTATATTCATAATCTTAGGCATTGCGTCATGAAATATTGCATGTCCCGAACTTGTGACACTTTAATTGCCCATTTGGTACTGAGAATGCAGTGGGAAAAAATTTGGGTAACATGGGAGGGAATTAAGATCATAAAAATAAAGATTTTGTATAAGAAAGTATATAATTTGTTGTAAAATTAATGTCTTAAAGTAATCCAAAAATCACATTCGTTTCAGTGAAGTGTTTGGCAGTTTTTGTTCAGTTTATACTGCGGATGAGAGAAAATATGGATATTATAGATACTGTTATCGATACTGTACATCGATTTTTGAGTTACAAAACGATATTTAAACATTGCGATACAGGTAAGTGCGCTAAATCGATATTCTCTTTTATTTATCATGACAATATAATCTGAAAAAGAGGTAAGTTAATAACAATCAATAATACCGATGTTTTTACATTAAAACGTTTTTTTACGATATAACAATCTTTGATAAGTTTAAGTTACTGTATTTTCCATATTTTCGCGATCTATTTTTCGATATACATATCAAATGATCTTTCTCTCCCAATATATATCAAAAAATTAAGTAAGTCAACAATCGATACCGATATTTTTACATTTAAAAAAGGTTTTACGATATTTAAAACTTTAACATGTTAAAATTACAATATGTTTTATACTCCATGTTCCATATTTTCTCTATATATTTTTCGATATATCAAATAAACCTTCTCTCTCGATATATGTATATTCCATAAACTACACACAATTTCCCTCAGTGCACTCCTGAAGTGAACTCGTTTCTTGAGCTCAGTGCCTTGGAAGTCACCTAATCGTACTCCTCCTGTTAAAGTTTGTGTTGGTGTTGTGGCCCCAGATCAATGCCACGTGCAGCTGCCACCACCCCCTACAGCTCCCCTCATCCCTACACCCCCTCATAACATATAGTACGTAAATATCTGGGCAAATCGTTGTCTATATGGTTTTGTCTGTTTCGCTGACTACGTGACTTTTTGCGCATTTCTGCGCTTTCTGTTCGGGGGCACTTGCAGATCGATTTTCAGCCGCCGCGATCCGACAGATCCATGCGGGTGCATAAAAACAGATACAGATACGGATACAGCGTGCAGATACAGATACAGATACAGAGGGCACTTCGGGCAGACAAAACAAAAGTTTGAGTTGCTGTTAAGCTGTGGCTGCCTGCCTGTCCCTGGGTTCTGTGTTTGCTTTGCTGATAAATGTCTAAAAAAAAAAAAAAAGTACAGAGAAAAAGACACACATTGTAGTGAGTCTTTGAGTCTGTTCTTCGTCGAACGCTTTATCTGACATTTTGTCGGACTTTATCGGAGGCATAAACAAGCCTCGATTGCAACATAAATCTTGGAACTCACCATGTGTTGGGTGATATGCAAAGTAATAACTCAAAATGTATATATATATATATCTCTGAGGGCGGCCATTTTCCCCACAGAGTTCCCTCGATTTCCCCTGCCCCAAAGTAATCCCCCGAAGCGTAAAGAGATGTAAAGACATGCTCGAGAGTGCCACTCAATGTGGCAAAAAAAGAAGAAAGAAACGAGGGGGGGAAATGGATCTGGGTCTGGGGTTTATTCCGCCGGCAAACAGGACAAAATGTGTAGCAAGCGTAAACTGCCATTTTGCCATTTCAAGCATTAAGAATGCAAAAAAAAAAAATATATATATATATATAAAGAGAAAATACAGAGAAAAGGTATGCTGGTAATAAAAAATATAATAAAAAAATCTCGAATCACGTTGTACGCATATTGCCGCCCCCAAGTGGCCTTTACTGATCCACGAGAACCAGCAAATTGGCTTAATTAACAAAGTATTAGTTCTGCCTGCCTTAATTCTTAAAAATAATATTTCACACAAAGGATACTTTTTGCAACATTTGAAGTAACTCCCAGTAAAGTAAAGCGGCAGATTTTCTCAGGCAGTAAATTTTCTTTGTCTAAGGAAAGGTAATTAGGTAAAAGTTAGGGAGAAAGGAAGCAAAGCAATTTTCAAAGGAAATTCTTGTTAAATTTAATTGCCCTGAAAACCAAATCAAAACCAAAACCACACTTTTACACATCCGTTTCTTCTAAGGAGTCACAAGTATGACCAATCATAGTTTTCCTGCCAAAAGGAACCCTTGTGATATGCTTGAGCAGTGAAAACCCCGAAAATTCAAGAGGATAACAACCAATTGCCACATGTCTCGAGGAAGGATTCATTTAAATAAACGGTGAAGCCAACATCCGGAGCCAAAAGGAGTGGCGAAATCAAATTATAACTCAATTTATACGCTTGTTTGCCCAACCGAAACTCAAGCACAAGTCCTGCCCAAGTAGCAATGTAGCTCCTTCTCTCTGTGTGTGTGTGTGTGCTTGTGTCCTGCCATCCTTACAAAGGTCCGGCTTCTTCTTCAGGGAAAAAGAAAGAAAACTCACATTTTGTGCTGCGCAAACAGTTCTCCCTCGAACCACCACACATTAGGACTTCCTTTCCTTCCGATTTCGTGTCCTGGCTGCGATTGTGCGCATTATACACAGTCCGGCGCCACTAGGGGGTGTCCTTTTGCGGACTTGGGAGGTCCTGGCTGTCCTCTCGTAATAGAGCAAAAAATATCTTTGATTTATGTTGTTTTAAATCAAAGTCTAGGCGGAAAAACAATCATCTTGGGAGAGCCATGATTTCGTAACATTTTGCTGGACATTTGTTTAGGGAAGAGGAAATAAAATTGTGGCTGACTCTTAATTAAATTGATTTACTAAATTATTATTTTAAAAATTTATTTGAAAGTTTTACGGGAACTCAAAGATGTGCTTTAAAATAATATATTTATCACAAAGAAATTTGTATTAAAATAATTAAGCTGCTTTATCCTTCTTTTTATGGTTTCTAACTCTTCTAATATATCTTATAATCCTTTAAAAAAAACCTAAAATTATCTTTACCATTACCTACATATATATATATTAAGGAAAATCCCCTGATAATGTATTTTAAAATATAAAATAAAATGCAAATCCTTCTCACCGATAACCAAATTTAATTATCTTTTCCCACTCGTGAGTTTGTCACGCCCGCATCTCAGTGGACATTGAGGAATATCTCTAGAGGATTTCGTGTCCTTCGTGTGTGTGTAAGTTGGTCACCGCCCACCACATGCAACCCGCCTCGTAACAAGAATCCCAGCCTGCCAGAGGACCTCAAGGAGTCCTCGGCAGAACTGAGCCGAAACGCGAGACCATTTAATTTGCGGCAAGGTAATGTGGCATATGCCAGTGGTCCGGAGGAGCCGCCTCAGATTGAGTGCTAAACAGGCCAAGCACCACCCAGCCACTCCAAGGAAACACAGCTGAAGGAAAGGACACTGAAAGAAATCGGGGAATCAAGTGGAAAAAGGAAGGGTTTTTTAAGAAAAAGACGGTTTTATTTTTTACTTTTGAATTAAAGATTTTTCTCTTTTTCCAAAATCTAGGTGACGTGATATAAAAAGGTCTCTTGTTTTGGGGGAACTTTTACTCTTTCTGGAATTAAAAATTTCTTCGTCATAATTAATATTTTTTTATTATAATGAAATGGAAAATATATTTTTTGGGGAAATTTTTACTCTTTCTGAAATAAAAAATACTTCTACATAATTAATATTTCCAGTGCAGACCCTTAAGCCCATGAGCGTGAGCTCGAAATTGACCCGCTGCCGTTGGCCATGCATCTGGAATTTATTACGCCCTGGAATTTGCATATTTATGAATAATGGAGGATAACCAGTGTGGCCAAGAGCATGTCCAGAAATTAAGACTAACCTGGCAAGGGGGGAAGGGGGAAAAAGAGGTTAAGTCAGAGGGTTCCCTTTCCTCCTCCGCCTTTTCCGACTTTTCCATTTCTATAACCTTTGCATGCCCGAGCTCAGATCCGGAGAGTGTGCGAAACTGATACACCAAAAAGGCACTACACACACACACACACGCACACACCACTGGAACATTGTGTGTGCACACACACCCCAAGACATTGGTCACGAAAACCGGAAGTGCTGATAAGGAACTTCAATGTTTTTTTATTTCGTTGTCGTGTTTAATGTCTTTTTGTCGTGCTTAGTGTCTTTAGTGTGTTTTTTTGTGTGTGTGTGTGTGTGTGTAGAGTGTGTGTGCGTGGCCATATAATCTATATAGTATAATACTTAGTAGCGATTTAGTTGAGCCCTTCGAGGGGGGGGAGTATCGGGTCGGTTGACTTGCGTCGCAAAAGTCAAGTGGCCCTGGGAAAATGGGAATTTCATGTAAATCATTTTATTGGTCAGCGAAAGGGGGGGCTGTCAGGAGGGGGTAAATTTCATTTTTCGGCACTAAATTTATGGCTAAATAAGTTATTTATGATTATTATTCACACAAAAAAAAAGGGAAGAAAATAGAAAATTACATAAGAACTTGGAGAAAATTAATTAAAAACGTAATAATATTAGAGAAGCAAAGAAAACAATAGGAATATGTTATAATTTAAAATATAAAACCTATAAATTAAAAGAGAAAAGCTGTATTTATGCAGAATATATAACAATTTTAGCTTTGTGCATTCAAATTTAATTGTTTATAATTGAAAACTTCATAATTACCATTTAAGGAATAATCGCCTTAAATCCACTCTTCCTTCATCATTCCTATCATTTAAAACAGATCACTAATGTATATATCCCTGTAAAGTGTCAAAAAACTACTTAACTTCCATGAATCAAAACTTTAGCAAAGTTCTTATTTATTTATTCAGCGGCGGAGAACAAGAAAAAGAAACAAATTTTTGAATTGCCATCGTAAAAGTCGCGTTAAAGTGGAGCATAATTCACAATTCATGGCTCCCATAATAGTTTTGTGTTCGTTGGTTTTGGGTGTTCTCCGTAAACAAGGTCCCGCTGCCAAGTGGCAAGTGGCAAGTTGGCGGGAAGGGGAAACTCAAGACAATCCCAGCCACTTATCGAATTTCACACTCGATTTGTTCTAGCCGCAGACGCGGCTTTGAAGACGAAACCGAGGAAATCGATGAGCTCTGTGACAGCCGAGGAATGAGATTGGATTGGAGTCTCACAGAGTAATAAATGTGGATTTATGCGGTCATAACAATTAGTGGCAAGTCAAGTGTCGCAATGGGGAAAAGTATCCCCTCTTTCAGATCTTCTTTCGTTATGAGAAAGTTATCTGTAAATATTTCTCGGAGGCATTTTTATTCTCAAATCTATATTTTTGATGCCTCACTTTCGAGCACGTGGCCTGGGAAAATATTATTCTTATTCACCTGAGTGAAAACTTCCCCTTGGTTGTCATCGTAATTGGATTTAAGCCTAGGCCTACACTCGCAATCCCTTTTGTGTGTTTGCTGAAGGGTCAACCTGTGCAGCAGCATTTAACCGCGGGCATATTTAATTTAATTTCTACGTATTTAACCCCAAAACCCAAGCAAAACAACGGGAATATAGGTAAATTCAAAGCCGAGACATTGAATACTCTCAAAAAATGTTAGCAACATATTTTTGGAATTTATAAATGTAATAAGGTAATTATTTAAAGAAATTAATAACGCCTTTAAGTACCAAACCAAAAATAAATAGGAAAATCAATCAGAGGTTAAATAAATAAAGTGAGATAATAAAAGAAATCCTAAGTTAACTATTAAGTGGTTAATTCTATAAAAATCATCATCACATCGTTAAAATTCAAGAACGTAGCTTCTAGCAAATATGTTTTATATATTTAAATACAAAATATATTAAGTAATGTCCCATAATATATTCAAGATTGTATTCTAAAAACCTTTAATATATTCACAATATTACAAAAACATATTTAACTATATTTACAACATTACAAAAACATTTTTTAGTTAAAAAGTTAAAATATCCAAGCAAGCAAGCAAGAAAACAATACATTTTAAAAAATAAAAACATTATTTTTGAGTAAAATATAAAAGCAAGACTGGTCTTTAGTGTCTTTAAAGCAATTATATAATTCTAATAAATAAATGTTGTAATTATTTGTACTCCTTAAGATATAAATTTAATAATTTTTTATACACCTTAAACTCCGCCCTTTGTTAGGGTATCCCTGAACCTGGGAAAAGGGATATCCAAGGGGTCAGAAGAGAACAATGAGGATTGCAGGTTGCACACAAGCCCGAAACGCGTTTCGCTTTAAAAATTTATGCAATTATGAGCCGCAAATATTATTATGTAAACATACAAATACCAAAAAGGGAGGTCGAGCGGCGGCGGCCTGAGCAAATGAGCAATGAATGTCCTGGCCCGCTCCGGCCGCTCCTGCCGCTCCTGTTTGTGGCAACATATTGATAGACAATAATTTGTCTTAATGAAATTTTGCTTTTATTTATGAGATGGCCGGAACGTGTGGCAAATCTTTCAGAGCCCAAGGCGACAAGGACGACGTTGCTAGGAAAACAGGAGAGCAATCTGCTGCCCGGAGGTCCTTTGGCAGGACCAGAACCAGGCAATTAGTGAGGGTGAGAGTGAGAGTTCACTCCGTGTTTGGTGGTTACTTTTACCGGCTGTCCTTCATGTCCTGTGCATAATTTATGGCTCCTTCTGTCTGGTTGGGCTTCCGCCAACCAAGAGGAAGCCCCATTTCAATTATCAACGAAAACTTTGTGCTTCGAACAGAGAAAAACTGATGAAAATCTGTGATGTAATTGCTTTTGCTGTTCGCACCTTTTGTGTCGAGAGTCCGTGTCCGAGTTGGAAAATCCCTCTGCTTGGCTTTTCCTAATGGGGCTTCCCCGCTGCGCGTGTGGTGGGAATTTTCGCAGAAAGATTTTCCAATATCAATTGAAATTAAATTGAATTTTAAATTGGCCAAAGGAGACATGCTGGCTAGAAGAAGTGGGCGTGTATGTGGTTGCCTTTGGCTGGCCAACACTTGGTTGTGACAGCCCGAGAGGGCAATAAAGCGAATGAAAAATCGCCCCAAGAAGAAGGAAAAGTTCAGCTAAAAATAATGGAGTGGGAAAGTTGAAAAAGAATGGGAAAAACCTGTGAAAAAATATATATAAACTGAATGAATCGAACTACTTCGATTTGATGTTATCTTAACTATTTTTTATTTTGTTTGTTTTTTTTGTTGATGCTGCAACCTGCTCCAACTGATCCTGCACCTCTTCTTCCTCTCAGTGTCCGTGTTTATGTGCGTGTCCTTGTTGCTCTGGCTCCTAGAGAAGGCATCATCATCATCACCATCACCATCACTTGCTCCACTTGCTTGACGAGACGTTAACCGCTCTTGAACAATAAAATCGCCACCTGGCCCAGGTAAAAGTAGATGAAATGGCGCGTCTCGTGGGTCACATATGAGCCAAAATTGCGACCCACAATGCAGTGCCAGGTGGGATTGTATTTCTTGTCGAACTCCTTCTTGATGTAGGCCGCAATGTCCTTCTCAATGTTGTACTTCTCGAGGGCCTGGGTGGCGCAGTCCACGGAGTCCTGCTGCATCTCCTCGCTCATGTCGGCGTTCTTGATTACTGCTTTGCGATCAGACATCTTTAAGTAAGAAATCTATAAGCGCTTTTTATATTTTTTATTTTGACTTTTGCTCCAAATGGACAACCAAAACTTAGAATGGCAAATGATTTGTACAGAAACTCAAACCTGACAGAACTCACACTGAGCACTTAGATTGATAGTGAATTCAAAGTTAACTAGGTTTTATATTATTTTAAATTTTTCTAAAATTTAAAAGAACTTTAATTCTTCTTTTGAACTTTATTTAAAAAATAAATCCTAAATCCTAGAACCTCTGTAACTTGACAGCGTAACGCCTTCCGACCGCCTTCAGTTAGTTGGCACAACGAACAAAAGTAAAAGTTGGCATCACAATGAGGACTGCATCCCGAGCATAAGTACACCGGTTATCCCTATATCCTATACATATATATATATCCCATATCCCATATCCCAATCGCATATAACGAGTACTCCGCGTCCCATTCCGCTGCCTTTGTTGGCTCGCCATTGTCGACATAAATGCACAATTTGCGCATGAAAAGCGCGGATTTTGAGAGAAGAGGGAAGCGGACAGAGGTGCACTGCTAGAAAATAAGGGTAATATTTAAATAAAGTAAAAATTAAAATGAAAATGATGTGGCGAAAATCTCAATATAGAATAGAATACTAATAGCATTACGATATAAAATTTCCGAAACGTATTTAAAAAACGGAAAACTCTTTCAAAGTAAGCCCTTCAAAGTTCACCAACAATTACAATTCACCGAAAATTTTAACAATTATATAAAAAGCGTAAAAAATGTATGATACACCAACGAAGATACACCAATGAAGATACGCCAACAAAGGTTCACCAGTAAAAATAAGTCAGTGAAATATATTCCACAAAAACTTTAAAAATATTCTCAGGTATGTTGCTTCATATATCCTTTTCTCTTCGGTCTATCAATTCATTATTTAATTTATTTTGTTAATAAATATTTTAAATTTATTCCCAGTGCTCCTCACATACTGCACACACTCACACTCACACTGGCGCATATTCAATGTACTTCCGGTGGCGGGACAGGAACAGAAACAGGAGCAGCTCGCAGCTCGCAGCATCGGGGTTTGAAGTTGCTTTCGTGGTCCTTTGACAGACGCTGCGAAGGATAATACACACTTAATTGCTCAAAATGATGCGATTGTGGAGCGGTGCATATGCCACACACTCGCTCACAACCACTGGCACACCATACACACACACAGTGTGTGTGATTAGCGAATGGAAAGCTTCGTGGCAGCTTTTTGGCGCGCTGCAAAATTTAAAGGAGGCTGTAAAAACAGGACACAAGGGGAGTTGCCCTGGTTATGTATTTAAGCCACAACAAAAGACACTCGAGAGCATATCATTGGCGTTTTGTAACGACGACGACGACTCTCCACACATGAGTTCACATGCGACATGAGGTCGTAATTGCATTTAAAGGTTTTGCACTCTGTGTGCCCTTCGTTCAACACCCCCTTGCATGCACACCCAATTACCTAGCCCCTTGCCCAACTCTGCGCCTTGGTCACATCCCACATGTGGTTGTGCGTATGAAAACATATAGAATGTGGTTTTTGAAGGGCAGCCAGTAGTCCGTTAAAATGGAGTTAGGCCAGAGTAGCTAAGGGAATCTGCTACTGTAGATGGGATAATAATGTGAAAAAATAAGGAAAAATTTATAACTAAAATGAAAAAATATAGATTAATAATACATAATATAATATAGATTAATAATAAATACCGAAAAGTATGAAATGATTTTTGGGTACGATGTGTAATGGTGCTTTAAGGCACTTTTACTTAAAAATTCTTCTTCAATCGAAGATGTTTTTTCCCAAAAAAAAAATATTGGCTAATAAAAATGTAAATTCTTAAACGATTTTTAGTAAAAAAACCTACAAAAGGCAAATCAAAATTCTACAGATTTAAAAACTATTTTCATGGCGCCCAAAGTTGTGCAATGAAATATTAAAATACGCTGTAAAATGATATTTTTGAATACTAAAAGATAACTTTATTATATTTTTTTTAATATCTACATAATTTTTGGTAAGTTGTTTGTTTAGATAGAATAAATCTTCATAATTTTTCTTGGTTTTATTTATTAAAATCCCTTTTTAAGCTCCTCACTCAAAATCAGATCCCACTCTCTTTCTCTTCCTACTTGTCCTGTGACGACCCACAAAAAAGCAACCGCATTTCTGCGTTTTACTCGAGAACCACTCCACTTCAGTTCAATTCTGTTCAGTTCAGTTCAGTTTCCTCTTCAAAAAAAAAAAAACCCCCTACCAAACGTACGCCCCTGGAGCAGAGGGGGCATCGATTGCGACTCGCCGCCTGCCATTGTTTCAATTTCAATTTCCATGTCGATTCGGTTGTTTTCGATTTGATGACCTCGCAGCAGCAGCAGCAGCAGCTTCAGCGGCAGCCTCTGCTCGAAATCTATAAATACTGGCAATCATTACGAGGTTTCATATTTTTATTGCATATTTTATAAGAATCCGAAGGGGCAGAAGCTGCGACTGGAAGGGGAACTCTCTCGGTTTCAGTGGCATTTTTCTCCTACTGCTGCTGCTGCTGCTGTTTCCCGCAATCCAATTGTCATTCATGACAGCTGTCGATCAGAAATGGCGGCTGAAAAATTACGAGTGTATTTATATACCGATATATATACGAGGTATAACCGTAACAATGAAGAGGAAAGCGGAGGCCAGTGTGAGGTGGTTGCTTTTGATTCAGGTTTTTACACAGTCTCTCCCCCTGGAATATGTTCCTGTGTTGTTTTTTTTATTCGTGTAATTGCCACCTTTTGTGTGGACAAATGTTTGGCATATTTTGTATATCATATTCTCTGGCATTTGCATAATTTTATGATGGTTTGTTTAATATATATGATATGATATATGTAAATCCTTGGATTGATATGTTATAGATATGGTTTTAAAGTGACAGAAATAAATCTGGTTTGAAGGGAATCTGTGATTGGAGGGGTAATTATGTGAGGGGAAAATATTATGTAGATTGGAAATTAATTAAGATGAGTTGGGTTTTTAATTTTGTATTTTAATATATTTAATTTACTTTTGGGATTCAAACATTTTTAAATAAGAAAAACTTGTAACAGAGAATGAAAAACTTACGTTAAGTATGATTTTTTTCGGAAGGATAGTGAAATATTAATATTAAATTTATTATATAACTCATAATTCTTAAAAGAATATATTTTATGCAAAAATTCTCTTTAATCAGAAATATTTATTTATAATATTTAACTCGTCTTCCTTGACAATTTTTTAAACAACAAATAAAGTAATATTTCTATCCTATAGCCCAAATTTCCTAAGTACCACACACAAAAACCTACTTAAAATAACATAAAATATAAATACATTTAAAAATCTCCATTAAACACTTTCGCAACACTTTTTCTCTATATTTAACCTTTGATCCCCCTTTAATAATTTACTTTAACACTTTGCAACCGCCCCCATCGTTTACCAGCTGGAATATGATCGAATATCAGGCAAAGTCCCATCCATTTCCGATGCGTCACACCTTGCCAAGGATTGCAAATCCAGCGTGTGCCATGTGGCGGTGACATTGTCATGTGCTCAGAGTGGAAACCCAAGTCCTGAAAACACCTTTGCCGTGATGTCAACGCCCGTACATTATTATTGTCGCCACCATCCAGGCTTCAAGTACATTCAAATACATGACTGTAATTCGCATCTGATTCGACTTTGGACTATTTGTTGTATGGCGGAGACATCCGCGACGACGAGGCAATTGTTTTGTGTTTTGCAAGCGGGCGCAACTCCTGTTTGTCGTCGTTATCCTGTTCCCTGTTCCCGAAAGAGAAAACATCTGTCGGCTGTCATCGGAAGTTGTATCTGACGGCACGCCCCGCCAACGAATTTATTTTCGAGTTTTAGAATTTCGGAATTTTTATTGAAGTGAAGTGTGGGCCCTTTTTTCCTTGCTTCCCCTGCAAGCTGCTCTCTCTCTGTACATATTTCACGGCAGTTACACCACATTGTGTGTGCGAGTGTGTCTCGGCAGAAGTTACGGATATTATTCATAATTTTCCAAAACAGGAGGCAGGGTTGCTACTGTCTGAGGGCTGTCCTTCACCGGAAATCAGTTTCAATCTACTGATCTCTGCCTTGACCATCATCATAAGTGGGTTGAGAATGAGAGTTGGGCACGTGTTAATGGGCTTAAAAGGACCCCTGACCCTTGAACTCGGAGTGTACCCCCGTAGAGCTAAAAACAAACAGCGAAAAATCAAAGCAGCAGCAAAACAGTTTTGTGGCTTTGCCCCGTGATAATGACGTGATAATTGCTTCTGTCTGATAAAATCCGAATCAGAGAGCGATGTCCCATTTCGGAAGCCTTGCAACTGACACATTTCTCCACGCCAACGAGCCAGCATTGAGACACAGAATTTATGTTCGTTTCGATGATGGGTGCCAGAGTTCAAAGGACACCTGCGGAGCGCTTTTAATTGCATCGCACAAGCAACACCAAAGAGTGACAAGGAATCTTTCTGTTGGTGCTGACGACCCAAGGACCTCCTGGCGCTAGGAAACAAAGTAATTACAAGGCCCACACAGCTCAGACAGAAGGCAATAGAGATGGGATTGGGTGAGCGGGGTGACAGAGATCAGGCTTCCAATTATATATATATATATATATTGATGCACAGGCAAAATAGGAGTTTTCTATTTTCGTGTTTTAAATTAGTTTCTGTATTTAGTAATAAAATGTTCGATATAGAACGTTGTTAGATAAATCATCATATTTTTTAAATCATTTTAAAAGGTGTCTTAAAGTATGCAATACAGTATTTAAAGTACCAAATTATTTAAGTTTCTTTGCTTTTGTAAGTATTAATACCTTTTAACCATACTCTAGCAATATTTCTTAATAACTTGAATTTTAGATAGATTTCTCTTTTAGAATTTCTTGTTCTATACTCTTAGGCCTACTTTTGAATGAATTTAAATTTCACAGCGAATTTTCCTAAAGAGTTAAATTAAATTTTAAGAAAATATGGATTTTAAATCGCTATAAAAAATATCCTAGACTATGTTATAATTTTTCAATTCTAAAAAAATAAAATTCTAAACCGAAATTGGTACTTTAAACATTTTATTGCATACTTTTAGACTCTCCTTAAAAAGATTTTAAATAGTGATAACAAATAGTGATTTCTGTAGAAGCACCCAATATATAAATTTAATTATTAAAAATAATATAAATTTACTTCTGATTTATTAATTTTAAAATGTATTTAAGTTTCTTCTAGTAATCCATATTTTTTTGTAAAGTAACCCAGTTTTTCCATTCCCAATTCTGATATCTTTTCCCGGTGTAAGTCCCTTTGACATCTGCTGCCTCAACCGGAAAGCAGAAAAAACCCCGAAAACGCCACAACATTTATTCCCTCTGAGGGGGAGGGATGGGTTGAAAGAGATTGCTGGAAGAGAGTGCTAGAATTCTATTAGCAGCGTCAAGGAAATCGCTTTTCCTAATAGCCGCACGCCACGTGTCCTGCTCAGTCGTGTGTCACGACCGAAGGACAACCGCAGCCGCAGCATCCTTCCCCTCACTCCCGTTTCGGAGGCAGTGAATTCCTTCCCTCTTCCTTCCGGTCCGACCAACAATACAATTGTAAAATTATAAAAATTTCGCACTCTCGTATATCGTAACGAAAACCGGACGTCGTCCTTTTGCGGCTGCAGTCGGAGATACACTTGTTCTCGGTAAAAAGGACACGCGCCACAGGGAAAGCTACCTCCATATATATATTGAGGAAAATGGGTGGGAAAATGGCAGAATGAGGGTGGCATTGGCCAGACATCATCAATATTGCAGGAATCTCTCGCAACAGCAGATTGAGGCTGTCAAATAAGCGTAGCTAATGCGTATTAAGTGCACTCTGTCCCAGGATTCACCGAGGGTAGAAAAGTTGCCTCAATCACGCTAATAGCCGCAATTCATGCAAATGCTGCAGACAATAAAATATGCCTTGGATATCAGTCAAGTCAAGTCAAGTCGAGTCAGGAAAAGTCAAGTAGCAAGGTCAAATGGCAGGGGAATATATTGATGGGTTATTGGGAATGAGGAAGTATTATTTAGAAATTAGTTTAAACATTTTTTGAGGGGTTTTTAGAAGAATTCTTAAAGTTGTTACTTGACTTACAAGAAGTTCTTGATGTGATATATACTAAAATGTGTAAAAAATAAATGTATAAACCTGGTAAGAGGACAACTAAGCCTGAGAATAATGAATCGGTCGGAAAGTAATTGTAATAAACGATATATAGTTCAGGGAACACTTTGAATTTGAGGTTACTTACCTCTCTTTCCCCTTTTTAATATTTTAAAAAGAAAAATTCTTTCTCTTCTTTGCGCATCTCTTAATGATTTAATTTTTTTTGTTAACCAATTGTAGTGTCAATTTTGTTAATTTTTCTTCTTCTGTATCAAATAGCAATACTTAAATCCATATTTAAAACAAAAGTCTTAGAGAACTAATTTAAAGCGAAACCCATTTAAGCCAAAATAATAAAAGTAACAATAACAAACAAGCAGCTCCCCCGGTCCCTTGATATATATGTATATTCCTCTGATCTAAGAGAAATGCATTCCATTGAACTTCTCCCGATCATTCTGGACCATATTGTTGTACTTCCATTTCTCGGCACTAGAGGCCTGACCGCTCCAAGCAGATCCTGACCCCGAGGAACCGGACTTCGGGCTGCTATAGTCCTTGGAAGCTGGCTTATCCTTGGCCGAGCTGCTCAGGCACTTGTCATTGCGTTCGGTGTAGACCATTTTTGCGTTTTTTGGAGTTGGAGTTTCTTGTTTTTGATTTTGAGAATTAATTGTTGCCGATTACTCAAAAAGCTGCGCTTCCAAATGCCTCGCGTAGAAAGTTCAAAGTTCACGGTACAGTCTGCAGCAGGGTCAGCACTTTAAGTTCCTTATTGTTGGCCGAATTGCCCGTGCGGGATCCTTTTCTCGATGACAGACTTTTGCCCAATCTAAAGGGGTGAAAGGAAAAAAAATATAGAGATTTATTTAAGAAGATTTTAAGGAAGGTAAATTTGAGTTAAAAAATACTTAAGTTAAAATGTTACAAAAAACAAATGTATCAAAGAAATATAAGAAGAAAGCTTGAAATTAATAAGCAAAAGGTCTCGTCAAAAACCTGTTTTTATTACACGTTAGGTTCTCGTGATCAAAGTGTTTTTAGTAATATAAATCTGTACTTAATATTTTTTTATAATTTTAAATTGTATAAATATTGTCAACACATTTTTAA
Organism: Drosophila punjabiensis; assembly: GCA_008042585.1. Classification (NCBI taxonomy): domain Eukaryota; kingdom Metazoa; phylum Arthropoda; class Insecta; order Diptera; family Drosophilidae; genus Drosophila; species Drosophila punjabiensis. Next base: position 16,160 of record VNJR01007164.1, read on the forward strand.
GGCTTTACTTTACGAAGAACATGTTTTTCTAGGATTAAACCGCCTCCAAAAATATGTTTTCTTTGCTTAATTTATCACTATAGATTAATTTTTTATACTTAATACTATTTTTATAATTATTTATTAATTTTCCAACCCACCTTGACTTTTTCAACAATTTCTGTTTGGAATCCGTGTCGCTAATTTTTGGCATTGACACACAAAGTTTGCAACTAGCGCATTGGATTGGAAAAAGAAAGGAAATTTCACAGCTCACGCTCCCGAGTACTGACTGCTCTGCTCAGCTCTGCTCTGGACTTTCTACTGGCCCTCCAGCGGACTCGGCACCTGGCTTAAATACTCCGTATTCCGATCATCTTATGAGCTCCGATCCGATCTGAACCGAGTGCAATGCCTCTGCCTGGCGGAGGAACTGCGTCATCGTTCTACGAGCAAGTAACGCAGTGCCAGCTGCAGGCTGTTCCGACTAAATTCAAATCCATATCACCACCAAGCACTAAGCACCGAGCATCGGTGTGAACCCTCCCTCGCACCGGCACCGCGCCTCGCCGCACCTAGCCCCGGGGTGACCTCAGTCTCCGACTCCGTCTGAGACGAACCCGTTCCAAGTGGACGACAATGCAAATTAGAGCTATCGGAGCAACTGGTTTTATCAGCGAAACCTTTGCAAATAAGACGGAGATGGGGATGAGAGTGGACTTGTTGGTACCGTAGAAATAAATAAACAAATTAATAATAATTTCTTCGTAAAATAAGCAAAAATATACTCTTTAGATAACTAAAACTTTGGAGACCTTTAAGTTTTTTATAGTCTCTCAAATAATTTTGAGATTCCCAGTTCCCACTATTGGTCCTGAAAAAGATACAGCTTTTAAGCAGAATTGGTAAGGGGTTCCTTCTGCCAACGGAAAAGTCTCATTCGCTTGTGTGCATTCCAATTCGTGTGGTGAATGTATCACTGCTCTGTTCATCAGGAATTTCATTAAGTACGTTTTTTTTTATATTTACATTAATTTTTCCGATAGATTTTTTTGTTATATTTATTTATTTATGGTATATATATTTTTCAATGCATATTTATATTTAAATGGTAATTTTAAATTGATAACGAGTCCTGGTAACTATACTCACCTAAAACTAAATTAACAAGAAAGGAAGCTAACTTCGGCACGCCGAAGTTGGTATACCCTTGCAGATTCCAATTGTGTAAATTATAATCTATCCCAATATAATATAATACGAACTACTTTCATATACATACAATTTTTACAGTTTTACATTTTTGTTACATTTTTTTTACATTTTTACATGTAAAGTAAAATTTTTTTTCTCCACATTTACTGATTGTTTGTATGGCAGCTATATGATATAGTCGTCCGATTCGTATGAAATTTACAACAAAATTCTAAAAAAATATGAGCCACTAGTATCTAAAAGTAGAAGAAATTATGTTGAAAACTGCCAGAGCTATAATTTTTTTTCTGAAAATTTCACGACCGTTCGTATGGCAGCTATATGATATAGTAGTCCGATTTTTATAAAATTTAATCTAAAAATCTGAAACAATATAGAAAGCTCATAACCAAGAGTTGATCAAGATATGTTAAAAAACAGTGAAGTTATAATTTATTTTCAACAAATTTACGGATCATTTGTATGGCAGCTATATGATATAGTCGTCCGATCTGGCCCGTTCCGACATATGCACGAGTGAGAGTATATAGAAGACTATCTGCAAAGTTTCATTCAGATAGCTTCAAAACTGAGGGACTAGTTTGCGTAGAAACGGACGGACAGACGGACAGACGGACGGACGGACAGACGGACAGACGGACAGACGGACATGGTTAGATCGACTCGGCTGTTGATGCTGATCAAGAATATATATACTTTATAGGGTCGGAGATGATTCCTTCACTGCGTTGCAAACTTCTGACTGAAATTATAATACCCTGCAAGGGTATAAAAATAGCATTAGCAATTAAAAGTCGTAAGTTCGGATTTATAGAATATAGATAATATATTATATTCTAAAAAGTTATCAAAGAACATATATATTCCTTCATTCTAAAATTTAAACCTAATATTCTTCAAAGAACACCCTGTAAACGACAAGTTTTTGCTATGAATTTCTAGAGCGAACCCCCAGACAATCCTCAAATCTTAAAGGGTATTAAAAAATCACCCCCCAAAACAACCGAACCTGCTATGTCTCACGTAGTGCTCTCCTTTGTCTCTTTCTCTTTGATCAGCAAACATTATCATCATCATCATGATTCAAAAAATCGGAGACAGTTGCCGGCCGGCAGTTTGCTTTTTTGACACGTCATCCAAATTTCAAATATTCCCCTAAAATAGGGATTTTTCCTATTAAAGAGATATTTTTTACCCCCGATACTCCATGTAACATAACGATGTTTTCGTATATCCAGATATATATGAATATGTAGATCGCCTGATCGACGACTATGGATATATAAAATTATGCATAAAACGATGGCTGATGAAAAGTCTTGGCTGCATTGCATCAGCCAATTTTTTAAGCGAGAAAACAACTTGAAAGCTGGCGCCGGTTTGTAGTATTTTAATCTGCTGTTTATAGATATATAGCTGTCCGATCTGCTAGAAATATTATGCTAGAATCTGGAAAAAAGGGTTGGTAGAGGGAAAATATCAGAAAATTTGTTTATACTTTAAAATAAAGCTAAAAATCTGATCCCAAGTTCGTATTAATCACTGCCAAACAATTTCTTCGAGTTCAATGATATTTAATTATTATTTTGCTTCAAAAATCTAGTCACACAAGCTAGGACATGTACTCCCTTCAGTAAACAAAAACAAGTTCAAATTTAACATTAATTTAATAGGTTTAATGACATGGAAAGGATCTTCGCCCCTTGATCTTCTCTGTCTTCTCGTAACAATGGATATTCCCCCAAAAAAAAACTCGTTCCAAATAATCCAAACAAATATCTAATTTGTGTACTTTGAACGTCTAACTCAAAGATTCTTTTTAAATGTCAATGTTATATATTTTGAATTTATATGTCTACCGAAAAAATTCCGTTTGGATTGCATTATGCAAATGCGCCAGACACATGGCTAAATAATTCAAAAAACGTGGCCCAGACAGTAAAGAAAGTAAAAAAGAAATACATATTAAGCCAGACAGGTTGAGTTTGAAATTCAGCCACCAAAAAGTGTATATAAAGTGTGGTGTCTTTCAGGCCAAACACTTGGCCCAAAAGGCTTCGAGCTGAATGTTCCCAAAAAGGATCTCTCAAAACTACCTGAAAATCCCCCTGGCTAATTTGTTTATTTATTTGTTTGTTTATTTGCTTTTGGTGTTTGGTTTTTCGGTTTGCGTTTTGGGGTTTCCTTTTGTTTACTACTCACTCACCACTGTTTACGCCGAGGACCGCGTGGCAAACCCGCTTCCATTGACGCACCGCCTCGAAAAACGGTGGCGTAAACAAGAAATTTGGCACATGTCTGCGCCGGCGATTTCGCATGATAGTCAGTCCCCTAAAAAATAACAACAAAAAACCTTTAAAATAAATATTAAAACAAAAAAAAAAACTAGTTTAAACGGAGCCACGCTTTGAGCTCGTGATGAGCTCAGTCCAAATCTCGTCTGCCTTTCGCCTATAAAAGCCTGGCTTAAAGCTCGATATCGAACAGACTAAAGTCTACAGCCGACGCAGTCGATACCCCCCAAAAAACTCAGTGATTTTTTAAAAATATTTTCCCCAAAGTTTAACAACAAATGTGTCAATGAAGACACCGGACACCAAAGCCAAGCTGCTCAATAATTTAAGGTGAGAAAAAGAGAAACTTTAAGCAGGGAATTTTTGAAGAAATATTTACACATTCGAAGATAACACTTTAATAGTTTAAACTTTTAAAGTTTGACTAAAATTTAACAATAGGGAAAATATTACATTTATTTTGTTGTTAAAGAAAGTTAAAAGTTAAATATTACATTTATTTTGTTTTTAAAGAAAGTTATACTTTTGCACATCAAAAATTAAATTTTAATTTTAATTTTCCTAAAAGTCAAAAACTTCTTACTCAAAAATATATTTTTTGTAACTTTAAAAATTTGATTTGAAAGGAATAACTTGAGTCATTCATTTTTAACTTTACTAAAAACAAAGAAAATGTTTCCTGATACACTTGACTCTCTTAAACTGTTATATGTATTTCCTGGCATACTTTTAGGGCTTTTTCGAAAGAGATTTCAAATCACTAGATTTTATTACCTTCACAAATTCCGTTCAAATTTGCATAAAATGACAAAGTAAAGCACAAATATTTGTATAATTTTATAGATTAAATTATTCCAGAATTATTCCTTGTATATTTAACTAATAAATATATATTTTCTATATATATATTTCAGTCTCTCTAAACATCTGTCTTCTAAGAAAGGCGGCTCCCGCACTAGCAACTGCGGCAATTGTCTGGAATTTTCCGTGCTCACCCGTCTCTCCAGTGTGCCCTGAACCACCGTGACCCCCACTTAAAGCTTAGCTTCAGATCTGAACTCTCGCAAGAAATACTTTGAAAAAGTCGTATATACACTATATATATCCTTGAGAACAAAATATGGTCCATCAAACGCGCACTCCCAGCAAGGCCATTCCGGCCAAGCACCTGAGCCCCATGAGGCCCGTGGAGGGACTCTCGGGCGGCAAGTATGCCGTGTCCAGCAGTCCGGCGGACAGCTTCCTCCGGAACAACAATAGCAGACTGACTGTACAGTCAAGCTCCGGCTATCCACAGTCGTCGGCCTTCAAATACAACCAGATGGTCGCCAACAATCGGGAGCAGTTTAATAGCCTGCATTTCTGCTAGGAAAATGCAAGGAAGTCGCAAATTATTTGTCACACAAAATAAATAATTACAAAAGCAATAAATAATGCAAATAAATTAATTTACAAACAAATCTACGCAAATTAATCGAGTTTCATAAATCGCCAGCGTCACGTGCTTTTTAATATTTTTGCAAAATTAAATGTAACCCCAGGCCTAAGCCTCCGATTCGCATTCTCGCCTTCATTTTTCATTGTTTGCGGCTGTCTGCCTCACTTTGTCATATGCAAATGTGGGTGTGGGTGTGTGTGTGTGGCAGAGTGTGTGATTTTTGCACATTTCATATTCGGTTTTTTTCCACACACACCAAACGCCGCCATATTTTCACATTAGCCACGAAATCAAAAAGCTTTAACATTCGCCCGAGCCGGGATTTGCATAAATCTTTGTTAGCTTTTTTTTGGGTTTGCTTCCCTCTTTCTTTAGGCGCGCTGCAGGTGAGAGAAAAGACAGGGGACAGTGCGTTTCATAGGTGTAAGAAATTGAAAGAAATATATTTAGTTTCAAAAGAAATAATTGAAATACGGAAAGTAGTTTTTCTTGGCAGAAAGCAGGAAGTTTTGCTTCAAATAATACAAATGTCAGTCACTGGGTCAAGTATTGAAAAACTTAACTTGATTTACTGTCATTGGGATTATGTAAAATATAGATTTATAAACAAACAAAAATAAGTGGAGATTTGTATTACCAAAAAATTTTGTATTTTCATAAATCAAAGGGGATTATAATTTAAATTGTTCTTACAAAACAATATATTAATTTTCAAAAGTATCTTAGAATTTTTAAAAACTTTATATTTTAAAGAACCTTTAAAATGTTTTTCAAATAAAAATGGAACATTGGAGACCTTTAAAACTACTTTTCAAATTATTTTGAATTATTTTTTAAGTGTTCATTGTTTCTTTTTTAATTGAAAAACATTTTTAGAACTCTTTCAAAAGTTTTAAATATTATTTTTAAGTTATTATTTCAATCAATTCTTAAAACAACTTAACTTTTCTATTTTAAGAGAGCCTAAAAAGCACTTTTTTAATCTTCTTTCTTCCATCAAAATCAACTTTAAGGTTTCGCCTTGATGTGCTACTTTTTTGTAAAAAAAATATAAAATTTTTTTTAAGTGTACTTACTTTTGTTATAATTTGCATTTCAAGTTTTTACATAACTTAACTTACTTCTAATTGATTTAAGGATTTCTAGTTTTAAAAGATGATTGATATTTTCTCAAACCAAAGCAACAAATCCCTCGTTTTGCATACTTTTCTATTTATTAAAATACCTACAAAATTTTACTATATAAATCCAACCCCAATTTAAGCAAACTAAAATTGAAAATATGCTAATGAAATATGACTAATTCAAAGTGACTTAATTAACTACTCAAAACTCATCCCTTGTAAAATCAAGGCAAAAAATCCCCCACCTGTGCTGGAAGAAATGCGATAAATACTCCAAGTTCTCTATGCTAAATACCTGGACTAGTATGCAAATTCATAAAAGTAAACAGCAAACTTGTTTTGTGAAACAACATCTGGACGAAGATCAGCTGGCGACGAACTAGTTAATCTGGTAAAATAGTTATCAAACGATGACGTTTGCCCCCAAAAGCTGTTGCCAAGAGGAAGCCGCAATTACAGAGATCCACAAATCCATAATTTTTACCACTACACCCCCGGAGCATACTTGGCTGCTTCCAAAGCCATTAAAAGACAATCTGTTACATCGAAACGGCACAAATCATCGGCAGAGCACACACAGCCACAGATTTTATGCCCCAAAAGAACATTTTTATTATTCCACTAAATTAAGCGTCGAGCGAGTGAGCACACTTCAGAATTGAGTTATTATATATTATATTCGAGGGGGTGGCTTTTCCCAGGAGCAGGAGCAGGATGTGGGAGATGTGTGTCCTGTAAGCGATGCGTCGGCGACGACAGTCATTAAATTATCACACATTTAACTTCAAAAACAATTCAAAAGTAGCGCCCAGAACAAAGGGGGCGACCCACGACCCACCCAAGGTTCACCCTTGTGCCTTGTGGAAAGCCTTGCCTGCCTGCCACCACAGTTGTGTTGCCTTGCCGCATTACAAGCTGAAAACATGGTTATTACATCAGTAAAATGCCAAAGGATAAGGGAGCAATGGGATCTAAGGGATCTAAGGGGGCGTTGCAAAACGCTCGATGGATGGATGCTGTGTCTTGTGATGATTATGACAGCATGACGACCTATCTGAAACGACCTACTGCCACCCCCTTTTATGTCTAATTTAGTTTTTGTTTTCTGTTTTTGCAATATGTCGACCATTAGGCTGGAGTTGAGGGAACAGAAGGAGTCCGGGGGGGGGGGCAGGCAGGATGATTGCCCATGACGCGGCAGTAAGTGACGATAAATCATAAACGAAACATCAATTCCAGCACTTGACCCTTAAGAGGAAGTCCTGCTGCTTCCTCAAATGGACGGACCGTCTCTCTCTCTCTCTCTCGCTTGTCCTTAATAATTTTTTTAAAGAAAATCAGTAAGCTTCTTTCCCCATTCTCTATCCTGCTTCTCTAATATGGCATATCCTGGTCACGTGTCCTTGGCTTTCTTTGCAAATTAATTAATTGCCACAAAGATGAAGCCTGAAAGAAGCAAAGGCGCAGGAGGAAGATTGATTAAGAGACAGGCCACCACGATAACCCTTCAATGGAGCTGTCAACTTATCTATCACGCCAACTGAGAGAAAGGTTTAGCTTAGTGTTTATTTCTTTACTGTATAAACAGAGAAAAATATTTGTATATATTTGTGATTAGAAAAATAAGTGAAAGAACGAGCTTAAAAGAATTTTTTTTGTTTTTATTAATTTTTCAAAATATGTTTATAAAAATAGTTTATTCAATTGTCACCAGTTATGGAGTTATGACAGTGCATTTGGAATTAATTTTACTAATTTCCTATAAGAAAGCTATTGCACTTCACCAATTATAGCATTATAACACTGATGTGCTGCTTTCATTATTTACGAAAACAATATTATGACTACAAACACCACAAAAATCATTTAAAAAGAAAATATACTAAACTAAACACCATATTAAGTATTTTAAAAAAATCTCGTACACTTCTGGATTCCTTGAAAGACTTCTGACAAATTGGTGACAAAGTTGGGACACCTTTATAAGCTTAAAATATGCAAAATACAATTCAAGAAAATGACTATAAATACGACTAAAGTCAATAAAAAAGAGAAAAACTAAATTAAAAACTATATAAAGTATTTTAAAAATTTAAGACTCTTTTTATAAGCTTAAATTATGCGAAATACTAAAATATGATGAATACTAACTTATGCTTAAAAATTTTAAATATAATACTAATAATAAAATAAATAAATAAATAAAAAAGTAAAAAACTGTTCTAAATCTTAAGGGATTTTAGTATCTAAAAAAAATAACATTTACCAATTTAACGAAGAAATTTTTATAATTATTAATAAATTTTACCTAAAAAGCATACTAATGTGACCTTGCATTCTTACTTATTCATGTCATTTTTGAATGTAATAACCTCATACATTTTGCTCAGAAAAATCATGCAAATAATTTACCTTCTTTTCCTCCTTAAATTTAACTTCTAATTATTTTTTCAGTGCAACCCCTCTGCCTCCCCTCTCTCTCTTGACTTGCTTTGACTATTTCGTTTCTGATGATTTATCGACATTTGTGCGGAAATCGCTGTGCCAAAAGCCAAAACGAAATGAAATGTTTTCCAGTTTGCGCAGACAAGAGAAAGGACGAGAGTTTTCGCTGAGAATGGGGAGGGGAAGGATATTGGCAGAGTCGCGAGGCAGGAGAAATGAGGATACAGACTTCCAGGCTCGTCCATGTTCTGGTAGCGGAAACGCAATCGGCGCACTGCCAAAAATAAATTGATTACTGTCACGGAAATAGCTACAACACACAGCTACAACATTCGGGTGCTCCAACTTTGTTTGTTAATCGATTTATTTCAAAGCGCACACGAAGACCCCAGCGTCTTACTCGAAAATGTCTGGGAAATCGGCTTAGAAATTCCAGGTAAAATTGAGCCATGCCCAAGGTAACTTTGGGGGTTGTGTTGTCTTCCACTGGCGTCACGTTTATAGATCACGTGACGTGCCCATAAATAGTTTAACCTGTCAATTAAAGACACCTGTAGGTAAGCGATGGAAAGAGGGGGAAAATCTGGGCAGGAAAATGTCTGGAAACTTGAGGTGATGCGAAGACAAGCACGCACGCAATATGTTCACGCCTTCAATTTGTGCGTAGCAATTTGTGAGATACTTTTTTACCTCCCCGATATGGTTAAGTGTTTAAAGAGTTGATTAGTCTTAACCGCAGGTGATAAAGATAATTAGAGATTAATGCGATTAGACACTTGATTTGGGGAACTTTTAAAGCTGATTAGATATTGCGGTAATTTACATTTTTTTAGAGGTTTAAAGGGTATTACCTCATCATTAAAGATACATTTATCAGAGGAACTTCCGGTGGGCGTTTTGTTTTTCATTAAGTCATATTGAAAAAGGATTTTCCTAATGGTTTTTCTTTGTCAAATTTAAAGCAATAATTACTTATAGTATAGAAAATTTATTTACCAGGTTAAATGGCTCTAATTTTAATAGTTTCTTAGATCTAGAGGTTTATTAGAATTGATAGACAAAAGAACAACCGAACAGACCGACATTAATAATAATTAAAAAATACTAATGCATTGCCACAACTATTAGCTATCGAATAATGTATATAATTATATTATAATTATACATTATTTCTCTTACTATATTTAACCCTAAAAATAAGAAATAAAATTAATATAACTATAACAATTTCATAGAGAATAAATATACATTAAATAACCTATAAGATTTACCCCTTTTGTCTGCCTTAATCTCCTCACAAGACCAAACTTTACTTACCTTTTCACCATCAACTATCTGACGGCAAAGTTTTTCCCCAAGGATACCCAAAAGGAATCCTTCAATCCTTTGAAACGAAGGGGATCACGATTGATTGGCGGTAACAAATGTATTAGAAAGTTTCTCGGTATAATTTCCGCATTTACGGACAGGGGATACACATATATGGATCTACTTCACTTCAAATTGCACTTCCGTGCGAAAAATTGTTTATCGAAAAGTTTCACCCTCTCCCTCAAAACTCAGAGTTAATTCAGAAAGTGTGAATGGAACGGCGTTCGGGGTCCGCCCTCTTTTTTTTCGTCGATAAAGTTTGCACCTATTGTCATTTTATTGATTTGTTATAAATTTCACACACACTCTCTCTCTGGCTTATCATTTCATTGCGCTTCTATTAAATGTAAATGACTGGAAAATGGCGGAAAATGGTCACGTGTGGACACCACACACACACACGTAACCCTTTTTTATCTTTTGAATTTTTCAATGAGATTTCCTATCATTTTAAATTCCATTTTATTGCCGAAATAAATGGCTGAAAAAAGAGTCCTGGGAAGGACGTTAAAATAAATTGATATCCCAACGGGATAAATTCTTTTTCTCTCGTCCCCCGATGCTTATCGATTTCGGAAGGCAACACCTTGAGGAAAAGTTTTCACGGATGCCGGAAAAATTGCGAGTTTCCTCCTCTGCCACTTGATTCTGATAATCTGCCGTAAATTCTCTCGCACTTCTGGCACATTTTCCACTTGTGAAAACGCTCACAATTAAGTCACAGTTTTAATGACGTGACGCCAATATTAAAAAGGGAGGGGAAATGGAACGAAGCCCAGGAAAAGTCCTGGGAAAACTCACCCCCTTGCCACCCCCTTGCAGCTGTTGACAGCGTCCAGTTGCCTTTGTTTTTGTTGTGACTGCCGAAGGGCGCTAATTAGGCGAGACGTGAAAATTTTTGCTTATTATTTTCCCTAAATTTTAACGACACTCGCAGATATACTTTATATGGTGCAACATTTTGAAATTAGTATCTCGGAAATTACGGTTATTGTCAAAGTGAATTTTAATTAGCAAAACTCGGTGCGGGACGAGTGACGAGAGGTCTGGACCCGGGAAAAACAGAGCATGTCGAATCTCTGACGACTCTGGAGTTTCAAGATTCTGTCCGGAGAGAATATAACGATGCTGCTGAGCTGACTTGTTATGAACAGAAGGTTTTTCCATAATTTAGAGAGCATTAAGAACTTTGGAAAATATAATTGAGAGGGAGAGATAATGCCAAGCAAACTTTTAAGCAATTATTTTCGATACTTACAATATTTAAGAGTTGAAAATTAATTAAATTTTAAAGATTTAATTACTTATTTATTATTATTATTATATTGGGCTTGCCTAATATTTACTGCCTGCAGTGTAAGCGGAACCTCTGGAAGTATACTACGGATTAAAATGTATCTTAATGAATTCTACTCTTTATTCTACACATGTGTAAAAGAAATGTTGTAGAGAAATAAGTAAAGTAAATGTAGAAAATAAATACAAGAAGTTTGCCTTGAACTTGAACGACAAATGACGAATGCTTTATTGATTAAACCATTTCAAAAGTTTACTAAATGAAAAAATACTTAATAAATTTGATTTAAAGGGGTTTTTATTTTTTAATAATCTTTAATGTTTTTTAAGTTAAGTTTTAAGTAAGTAATGCTATATAAATTAGCATTTTATGATTAGTTTTTGCCCAGAAACTTATACAAAATATAATAATAAAGTAAAAAATATAATAATAAAGTTAGTTTAATGTTATTAAAATATAAATTAGCATAATTAAATTAATAATATATTTCATAAAAAATAAATCAAAATAATTATTAAAATAAAACTGCAATCCAAAAAATAGAAAAATAAATAAATACTTAATAAAATGCAAATCGCTTTAGTTAATTTACTTTTGACAGGTTTCAGCTAAAATGGGTAAACAAATCTGCAACTATAATCCTCTCACCTTTTATAATTGATTAATAAATAATCATGGATTGTAAATAAACTATTAAATAATATAAATATTTAAATTGTGTATTAAAAAACCGGTCTGCATCTCCACTGAAAATTACTCATCTAAAAAAATCACGTAATAAATCTATTGAACGTTTTCCCATTGTTTCCGCCCATTAGAATTTATTGTTTACATCAAAAAAAAAGAACACACTTCACTTTGATTATGTAATCTGCATGTACCCCCGATCCCCCCTTTAGGTATATATTCTCCCCTAAACCCCCCTTAAGTATATATATATTTCCCCAGACAAACCCTTGGCATCCACGAACTTTGATTTAGCAATCTAATGGCCAACCGCAAATTGCTCATGACTGGCGGAGGTTGGAGTGTGTGTTGGATCGCTTTTGGGTTAAGTGCAGGTAAAACTACACACACATATCGGAAAACTCGGTACTCGGTAAGAAAATGCAACAACAGGCAGCTTGCAGTTTTCAGTTGCAGTTAAGTCGGTTCTTGCCTTGGCTTTTTCAGTTGATCGCCGATCGTGGCTGTGACAAGTTGCATTCTTAATTTATTGGGAAATCTAAGAAGGTAACACGGGATACAAATTAATCAAGTCATTGTGAGGTTCTTGAAACATGCAAATCAGCAATATTTTAATTAGTGAAAAAGGTGTGAAAATTAGGGCTTTAAGTTTCCAAATAAAAATAATAAGAAACAAGAAAAAGGGTGTTAGAAAATCTATAAGTTAAAAAAGAAAATAAGCTCACATTCTGGTGAATCACAATAATTATAAATCTGTATGTGAAAATTAAAGCAAATAAAAAGGGTTTTAAGTGAAAATGTTAATCAAACATTAAATGTATATAAACAAAACAACAAAGAAAAATGATTTACCCTTTCTAGAACCCAAATATTTATTCAATTTAGTAAACATTAACCAAGAACCACAATAAAAATTACAAATTAATTGCCGTAGCAAAAAATATGATTTTTGTAATTTATTTCAATTAAAACCAAGCAATTTCCATCAACAAAGAACGCAATCAATCAAGCAAAAACCTCAAAAAAAATGCAAATTCAAAATTTTGCAAACCCAAACCCATAATTAAAATACATTTTGGGTGGACACCTCTTAATGGTCACAGCTTTGTACGAAATGTTTGAGAAAAATCGCCGCCTAAAAGTCTTGTCCAAAAAGAACAATTGCCAGTCAAATTCCGGTCACGATTTTTAGCATAGAATAGATACAAAGATACAAACGTTTAAGTCTTAAGTGCAGCCAAGCACACATGCAGATACAAAAAGTATCTGAAACAGACAAAAGCTAAACAACAGCAACCTTTTGTCTTTGCAGCTAAAGTTAACTTTGATCTTTTGTAAGGCTTCTTGGTAGAGAGAGACCATGAATTAGATTATTTTAGTATACTATTTCTTGTAGTGATTATAGTGCTTTAAAATAAACATTTTTTTACGAGTAATATAATATAGAATTATATAAAATTGTAATTATAGAACATTACAAAAAATGAACTATACAAAAATATAATTCAAAAAATAGTCGAATTATGACACTTGTTCAAAAGTATTTACTGTTTACATTTATAAAGAAATATTAATACAAAAGCGTCGCAATTTATGGCCTGTAAAAAGGGATTATTTCATTGTGAACTTAAAAGTGCACTTATCTGCCAAAGTGTACAATATATATACATACCTGATATTGATAAAAGTAGACAGATAACTAAAGACACTTTGTTTTATTTAACTTAGGACTCAGTTGCAATTTTGCACTCACTCTAGTGGGTCTCCTGACCTTAAAAGGTATCTGTATAGATTCTCTTTTAATTTTAGTAATACATAGTAGTAAAAACACCTAACAACATATAAAAATGTATAAACTAAATTAAAATTATTAAATTATAGTAATTTTTTAACCAAATTTTAGTGAAAATGCAGCTACTCCCTCTATTTTTGCTGACCTTCTCTGTCCTGAGATCGGAAGCTGCTCAAATTCTGGGCCTTTTCCAGCATCCCGGCAAGAGTCACTTTGACTTCTTTAGGCCCATTTTCTTGGCCTTGGCCGAAAGGGGTCACAACATCAGCATGTACAGCTATTTTCCGCTGGAAAAACCGGTGGCCAACTATACGGATTATGTGTTTCAGGGAATGCCGCTGCTCACAGACATGGTGGACCTAAAGGTGAGTAAAAGATATTATTAAAATAAAACTATAAACGTTATGGCCTTGATTTTAGCTCTAAAAATATACTACAAGGAAAATTAAACGTTTTAAAGCGAGTTATTAAAAGGTAAATTACTTAATCTGGACAAGTGAGCTCTGGTAGGAGTGGTAAAATTATACAATCAAGTGTGCCAACGTTTAAAAGCTCTAATTTACTTAACTATATAGAAGAAAAAGATCAAAACTATTAGCTTAAAGTGTAAAAAATAGTTTAGAATTTAATTGTAGAGAGTAAATGAGTTTTTAAATATTTCACAAAAATTTATATAATTTTTTCAGGCCTTTGAATCGGAGTGGAAACCTTTGGGTTTGCCCTTCAAGGTACCCACTTTCTTTATGATCAACGATTGGGCCTTAAAGTCCTGTGAGGTGGCCTTTAAATCCCCTCTCATTGTCCAACTCCTAGAGTCCCCGATCCGCTACGATGTCATTATCCTGGAGCACTTTGTTAACGATTGCATGGCGGCAGTGGCTCACCTGTTAAAAGCACCTGTGATCGCTCTCAGTAGCTGTGCCATTATGCCTTGGCACTACGAGAGGATGGGCAGTCCGGTGATTAACCCCATAATGCCCATGAACTTTCTGCCTTACACAGATGACATGAGTTTGATTGATCGTCTGAATAACTTCTTTCACTTTCATGTCGTGAATACGCTTTATCAGTGAGTATTTGTGATACCTTTTTTTGACCTAGAAAACTCTGAACTTATCAGTTGAATTTTTTGCCTTGACACAGTTTGATTACGGAACCAGCCACGGATGCCCTGATCAGTCGGAGATTTGGCGAGGGACTGCCGCCCATCCATGAGATCGTGAAGAATACGAGTCTCATGCTGATCAATCAGTATTACGCTCTCACTGGACCCAGACCCTATGCTACAAATGTCGTGGAGGTGGGAGGGCTGCAGGTGGGACCGGAAAAAGTTTTGCCAAAGGTAAGTGAAAGTTATTAAAATTAAGTAATAAATTTATATTTGAAGAAAGAAGTAGAAAACAGAAGAAATTATATTTTAACTACTCACTTTGCTAAAAAAGGCTAAAAAAGCAAAATTAACCACAATTTTATTGTTTTTAAAAGAATATTAAAAGAATATATAATACCGACTTGACATAGTCTTAAATATAATCGAAGAAAGTGCTTTAAATAATGATCTTAAATTGTTCTACATTTGTTAAATATTTTTAAACAAAAATTTATATTTAACATCCTGAATGTAAACGTTTTTATAAGCCCTTGTCAAAGCTAAAGCTTTAATTAATAATTATTTTCTAAAGCCCTTAAGCTACTCCTCTTTCTGTGCTGAATTTTAAAATAATTTCAAAATTAAATACAATTATTTGCTATTTAAAAACCTTTATAAAAAAGCTTTAAAGACTTCTTAAAATAATAAAAAGAAAGCTTTAAATGTTGAACTTCACATTATACTTGAGCAAAATTAAACACCTCCAATATTTATTTACTTTTATTAATCTTGTCTACGCGGGTCACCAAACCTTAATCGCCGCAAAATGTAAATCATAAAATGCCAAGTAAATAAGTAAATAAAAACAGTCAACACAGACATTAAAACCAGACACAAAGCAGACAAAGAAGACTTTAGACCGAATTAAAGCACATGTAAATCATGTTTTTGAATTATGTGCATATAAAATGAGAGATTATCAATTATCAAAAATTAAATAATGAAGCTGCCCATATTATTACCATTTGTCAGACAGAGAGATAAGCTTACGTTAATCTTATAATAGGTAATACCTATTAGGTATTTATATAAACAAAAGAAATACAGGAAATATATTCAAAGTGAAATGAAATTGGCAAATGTTTTGAAACATTTAATTATGTAGGTCAACATTTAAGAGGAGAGCATGAGCGTGTTTCGTTGGCAGACAAATACGCGTTGGTAAAATGATTATTTTTAGCCGAACGATTATAGAAAAAGATATACGTTTGTGCGTTTTAACTTTTTCTTTCCGAATTAAAATTAAAGCATTTTTGGCTTAGTTAACTTTCTTTCTTGTTATTAAATATTTTTAAACCAATTATTTGTATCTTTCAGCACCTCTTAGATCTCTTGGAACGCTCTCCCAATGGCATCATCTACATCAGCTGGGGCTCAATGGTCAATACCAACACCCTGCCTTCTGCAAAGAGAAGAGCACTTTTCCAAAGCATTTCCCAGCTGAAAGAATACAATTTTGTGATGCGCTGGAAAACTGATAATAATTCCTCGCCTTTAAAAGATAAACCCAGCAATCTGTACACCTTTGACTGGCTGCCACAACGAGATCTGCTGTGTCATCCCCGGGTCAAGGCCTTCATCTCCCATGGAGGACTCCTGGGCACCACGGAGGCGGTGCATTGTGGGGTTCCCATGCTCATTACACCCTTCTATGGGGATCAGTTCCTTAATGCTGGAGCAGTGGAACAGCGACGCTTTGGAGTTGTATTGGATTTCAGTGATTTTGATATGGAACACATATCAAGGGGACTGAGAGCTATACTTGATAAACAGTGAGGCTTTCCTATAAAGTAAATAATAATTGATTACGAATCTAATTGTATTTGTATTTCCAGCTTTTCGGATAATGTTCGCCGTTCTACGGAGGCCTTCCGCCGGCGTCCCTTGCCCCCCTTGGACCTGGCTGTCTGGTGGATCGAGCATGTAATCCAATCTGGCGGCGCTCCCCTCATCCAGAGTTCAGCCAGGCATATTAATTGGATCGTCTACAACTCGATCGATGTGTTCCTGCTCTTTCTGGGAGTCCTATTGCTCTTTATAGTCTTTGTGTGGAAACTGATCAGGTTAATCGGAAGAGTCGCTTTTGGTTGTAGAAGCAAAAAGCAAAAGCAACAATAAAAGTCAACGGTGGAATTAACTGAAAAAATTAAAAACTTTGGGGAGAACAAGCTTCACTTTTCATTCGGAGAGATAATGACTTAATGAGGGATCGTTAATGCGAAACAAACAAATTATTGGGTTCATTGGGAAGTGAAAGATTTGAGAGCTTTGAATAATAAGTTATGTAATAATTTTTTAATAAATATTTAATATACAAAACCCTTGATAATTGTAAAAAATAAAGTATTTTATTCGAAGAAAATATTTTTCTATATATGTAAGTTTATTCAAATATATTTGAATGATTTGGGTAACACACTTAATTTTTTTATAAATTTGGTTTTCTTTTTGCAATAAAAAAATGAATTCAAGTGATAAACAAGCATATATTCAACTTTTTACCTGCCACAAACAATAAGTTCAATAAACTTTAACTGATACTGAGAAGTGCTTTTACTTTTAAATGTATTTTATCGGCTAAGCAAGCGTATCATTAGCAAAGTCATTTATAATTTTTAAAAATTAAAAACAAGACAAAGCTTAGATACTCTATAAAGTAAACAAATTAATTAAATAAAGCATTAAATCTATGTATACAATTAAATGTATATTTAAAGCATTTACTAAAAAGAAAATAGAAAAAATGTCATCGTATATATTCCTAAAAGATAATTAGTTTTCAAGGTTAAAACCTATTAAGATACTTAATTTTTTATTATGAATAATATACGTACGTATAATATTACGCAGTCATTATATAGTATTCTTATTTAAGAAAATAATTAAACTAATTTGTAGGTTTAAACAAAGATAATTCAAATCACTATTACAAATATTTGCATTTTGTAAACATTGTAAATCGATTGTTATCTCCAAACTCTGGAATATTCCATTCTGAATATTCTAAATATTCCAGCTACGTGATAAAGCCTAAGCTCAATAGTAAAAGTATTTAACGCATATATTATTATCGATTCCCCACATGTACTTGTACTCTCCCGTGTTCGTATTTCAAAATACAAACCCAAAAACAAGCTCGTATCAAGCGTTCAAAATTAAATGTAAACAGTCGGGGAGGCCACCCCTTTGTGGGGGCAACATGCGAGTGCCGAGTGATAAACGCTCGCGAGACTCAGTGTCTGTTTTTCACGGTTTTTTGTTTTGTTTTTGTACTTTTTAAATTAGATTTCCACAGCCGGTAGTCGATCGTAGACAGTCTCGTGCAAGGCAAGGCAAGGCGTTCTACTCTCACTTGATCGCTGATCATTTCCCCAATTTCTCTCTGGGGTGACTCTCTCTGTCTGTTTCGGGCATTCCTGGTGAGAGAGAGCGTTAGAAGAGAGAGTTGGATGCCGAAAAAGCTTCAGACAAAGATCAGAGATATCCGATTTTGGGTTTAGAAATATCTGAAAAGTAGCTAACAATTTAGGTTTGAATATAAATAAATTATGAATTGAAATAAAAATATAAAATAATTAATTGTTAGAAATCTCTATTGGACCTTTTTTTTATAGAAAGTATTATGATAAGTAAAATCCGTGATATACAAAAAAAGAAAGAAAAAAGTTAGGGAAATAGTTGTAAATAAATCATATTTTAATACAAATATTTTGACAATATTTGACAAGATTTTCGAACGTTTGTTTGTATATTTGCATTAAATTAATTTTTGGCTTGATATTAATATTTTCCTAATATGTATATCGATTTTGATATTTAAAGTTTAATACATATAAGTTAACGATATTTTTCGATATTACACTGAGCCCGCTTTTTTCGATATATTCGATACTCTCGATATTCATCCGTAGATTCGTTTACTTAATCTTATTTATTAATCTTCCATATACTGAAGAAAAATCCTTTTATTTGTATATCGAAAAGACATTTAAAAATTCTCTAAAAATAAAATAAATTTATTTATTTATTTATTATTACAGATATGGAAGTTTACAAAACTATACAAACTTATATTTTTATATAAAAAATCTAATTTAAAAATCCTCTAAAAATATAAATAGCCACTTTACCATCTCTACCGAAGATCAAGATTTATTTCCGATCGCTGACTGAGCAATTTTGGTGCGTTTTTTACTGTCTGCCGCTCTTGGTGCGTCGTACATTGACCGAAAAGCTCTTCGACTCGCCTGCATTTCTCTGAATTTTCGAATCAGTCGCTCGTCGACAGTCGAACAAGTAAGTAAAAGCGAGTGAGAGCCGGGAAAAAACAGGATTTTGAAATACCAGAAAGTGCAGATTCGATGCGGATACATTTTGGATTTTTCGCGTGTGTGTGTATCCATGAAGTTCAGCAAGTCAATCAATTACAATTTAGGGGAAACGATGTTGAAGTGCAGAATTTATTGGTTCATTGTGATGCAATTTGCCTTGCCTTTTGTTGTGCTTGTGTTTTCGCCTGCATTCTTTACATAATTTTCCCTGCATTTCTTGCATTCGCGACATGCGCAGAGCCACCCGCCCGCCGCCCACTCAAGGTCGCATGAAAATAATGCAAAAAACCAAGAAAGGAAAATTTAGAAAAAGCAACAAGTGTTTTAGCACCTGCTAATAGCAGAAAGAGAAATGTGATTAAGAAATATGTGGAATTAAATTAATAAATATTTTTTAAGAAGATTTTGTGACTATAAAGTGCTTGGCAGTTTTTCAAGGAAAACGAAATATATAAATTTCCTTCGAAAATAAATGAAATATATATGATTTTTATCTATGAAATATATTATTTCCTTGATTAAAAAAAAAATAAATATATTTTCGTCTCCCCTCTAATGTTTCCTTATTTTAAAATTTCCCAGAGAGCATCATGTGGTCACCATTGCTTCCTGTCTTTCTGCTAATCCTCGCCCTCACCGGCTCCGATCTGTTGGAGGTGGAGGCCGGTGCTCCTCTCAAGGTTCTGGGTCTCTTTCCCCATCCCGGCGTGAGTCACTTCCACTTCTTTCATCCCATCATGCGCGGCCTGGCGGAGGCGGGTCACGATGTCAGTGTGGTTTCCCACTTTCCGGACAAACATCCGGCCATCCGCTACAAGGATTACCCCCTGTCCGGCGTGGATAAGCTCACGAATAGCGTGGATTTGAAGGTAAGTGTTCCGGGGGAAAAAAAAGGGAATTTACATGTGGGTTTTTTGTGAAAATTTATGAGTTATTTGACGTTTAAAATAACTCGCAAAAATAGTAAAAACTATTAGCGGGGGAAGCTACACATTAATCATTGTAAATTATGGGAAAAAATCGAGACAAAAGGTTGTAGAAATGAAATTTAATTCCTCTTAAAAGCATTGTAAAAAAAAACAATGTATTGGAAATATAACTGCACGTAATTGGTACTTAGGATTAAATGATTTAAACTTGTTATTTAGAATTTAATTATTTAATAGTGATTTATGAAAATATTCTCTTTTTTGGATTAGTTCCAGAAAGCGTTTAGTAACTATGTTTACTTTTCTTTTAAGCTCACAAGTTGCCCTTATGAGTCTAACTATGATTATTTTTTAACGTGTTTCTTATTTTTGATTTCTACAAATTGTTTACTAACTTCTTTGAGAAACTTGAATTAGATAAAAAAAAGTGATTTATTAAAAACCTCTTGGCTTAATTATGTATTTATTCTAATTCTTGATACATTTAAAGAATTAATTGTTTACGTTTTTCGATAAACCTGATTTAGTACCAAAAACAATCTAGGGATGTCCGTAAATTTGCATATATTGATAATGTAGAGTCGACAGTTAAAAATATATTATAACTCTTCGATAATGATGTGTTATTAATCGATATTCTCTTTGATATACAGGAAAAATATAAACCAATAAAATATATAAAATTTATATTATAAATATTATTATTATATTATAAATTGCTGATGTATCATTTTTCGAATATTTTTCAATAATACCGATATTCTAACGTTAAAAGCTAAATTATTTGATACTGCTATCTTTCTAAATGCTTATGATATTTTTAATAGGATATTAGGTGAAACATTTATATTGATATGTTATATATACGACTTTCTTAATACTCTCTCCTAAGAATTTTTCTCTCCTCTCTCTCTCTCTTTTTGCTTTAACATGTATTAATTTACATTATTTTTTCACAGTCACATTGTTTATTGTATTCTTTTATTTATCGTTTTACCCTAATTAATTTTATTTTGTATATTTTTTGTATATTTTTTTATTTAGATGTTCGAAAAGCGCACCTTCTACGGACACTTCCTGGAGTTCTTCCTTCTTCACGAGTGGGGCAAGCAGGCCTGCAACTTTACGCTCCGCTCGGAGGCCCTGCAGCAGATCCTGAAGCGTCGTCCTGGCTACTTTGACGTCATCATCATGGAGCAGTTTAACACGGACTGCATGATGGGCGTGGCCCATCAACTGCAGGCTCCCGTGATTGGCTTGAGCAGCTGCGTGATGATGCCCTGGCACTACGAAAGGATGGGTGCTCCTTTGATACCTTCACATGTCCCGGCACTCTTCATGGCCCAGTCGCAGGAAATGGACTTTGGGGGACGTTTGGCCAATTGGTTTAGCACTCATGCTCTCAACTGGATGTACAAGTGAGTTTTTGAATTAAAAATTTAATTACAAAATGTTAATTCAACTCTTTTTATAATTTCCCTTTCAGATTAATGTCTATTCCCGCAGCTGATGCCTTGGTTCAGTATAAATTCGGTCACGATCTGCCCTCTGTGGGCGAGATGGTCAAGAACACCTCGGTGTTCTTTGTGAATCAACACTACTCTCTGAGTGGACCCAAGCCTATGCCACCGAATGTCATCGAACTGGGCGGCATTCACATCCAGAAATCAAAGCCCTTGCCTGCCGACCTGCAGCGACTCCTGGACAATGCCGAGGAGGGCGTGATCCTCATCAGTTGGGGCTCCATGATCAGGGCCAACTCCCTCTCGGCCTCTAAGCGGGATGGCATAGTCCGGGCAGTGGCCCGGCTGAAGCAGCAGGTGATCTGGAAGTGGGAGAACGACACGCTGCCCAATCAGCCGCCCAATATGCACATCATGAAGTGGCTGCCCCAGCGGGACATCTTGTGTCATCCTAATGTCAAGGTCTTCATGTCGCACGGCGGACTCATGGGCACCTCGGAGGCGGCCTACTGTGGCGTTCCTGTGGTCTCCACGCCCATGTACGGGGATCAGTTTGTCAACACCGCCGCCTTGGTGCAAAGGGGAATGGGAACTATCCTGAATTACGAGGATATTGGCGAGAATACTGTGATGAGAGCGCTTAAGAAAGCTTTGGATAAGAAGTGAGTATTGAAAGTTGGGAAAATAAATCAATTAGAAGTAAATTAGGTTCAGTTTTAGGTTATTTTGTTTTGAAAACAACTTTATAAATTGAGTCGGATCAGGTTTTTTTTGTTAAATTAATTAGATCAATATTTCACGCTTGAGGTTTTTTTATATTTATCTGTTTTTGTTCTGTTTTTGTTTTATATACTGATCTCGATTTCTAAAAATTATCATTATATCATTTAATTAAAGTAATTTATGAGTTTGAAAAGGTTGCTGAAACTCAGACCCAAGAAAAGCTTTATTTATTTAATACCTTAAATTGATTTTTAAATTGTAAGAAAATCTCATCAGAATGTATTTATATAATACCTTTAATTAAGTTAAGATTTATAAATTGTAACAAAATCTCATCAGAATGTATTTATTTAATACCTTTAATTGATTTATAAATTGTATAAAAAACTCATCAGAATTTATTCAGTTTGTTACATTTTCTAATATATTTATAATTGTTAGTGAAGCAAAAACACATCAACAACACGTTAAATTTATTTCAATCCCTTCAAGCTTGATAGGTTTTTTTGGTTTATAATTTTATAAATTAGTAAAACATATTAGAAGGCATTTTTAAATATTTAAAGACAAAAAATGAGGCTTTAAACATAAGTTTCTAAAATTACAGGAAAGGAGTTTAAAGACTGAAGCCACGCTATTGATATTTAAGGAATTTAAAGGCTCAAGATTCTTAAAAAATACTTGAGAACAATTCCTAATTATATAAATATTATATTTATATATCATTTATATAGATAGCTTTATTTATTCAAATTTAAAATATTTTTAGTTACCATTTTAAGAGCTTAACCTTTTTAGAAAATTCTTTAAAACCAACCCCCATTTATCTATATTAATTTCTACATTTCCCTTTAATCTTCCCCAGATACTACGATGCCGCCAAAGTTGTCTCCCATTCGTACAACCACCGACCGCAGCAGGCCCTGCAAACCGCCTTGTGGTGGGTGGAACACGTGGCACACACTGGCGGAGCACCCCTCTTAAAGCCCAGTGCCGTTCATATGTCCCGATTTGTGTACTACTCCCTGGACTGCTATGCAGTCCTGGCTGTTATCCTGGGCACCATCATTGCCAGCTGGGTGTGGCTCATCAGGCGCTGCTGCGGCTCGCCAGCCACCGGGAAGACAAAGAGGGATTGAGGATCTCAAGAGCTGTTCCTAATCCCAGTTCGTGCTATCTGTGGTGTATGTGATATTTTATATATATGTTCTGTATGTAAGAGACTTTTAAGTGTAAAAGACCTCCGACTCTGCTCAAGGACTTGTAGATTTTAGACCTTAGTGCCGCCAAAATTAAATATATATTGTGTTTAATCGTGTAAAAAAAAGGGGGAATTATTTTTTATAAAAGATTTGAAGGGAAATTACTTGCTGTTTTATGTTAACAAAATTTTGACAAAAATATTTTGTATCTAAAATTTGCTGCATAGTTTCGTTTTTGTTTAAAATATCAGAATATTTTTTATATTTTAGCATACTTTTAGGCTCTGAATTGTTAAGCTAAAAATATATCTCGTATTGTTTAACAATTAGAAACTATACATAAAATTCAAAATTATCTAATCTTGTTGCTATATAATATGTTTATTACAAAAATATAAATTTAATAAATTAAATAAGCTAAAAAAACTTTTTTTTATTAATAGTTTCCGTCAAATATATAATTTTTATCATCTTATATAAATTGTGAATTTAAAAGTAGTTTTGGATTATAAAGTTGGCTTCGGAAACTTTTATATTATTAAAAAAATCTACTATTTCTTATTGTTATGATCTAAGCAGTCATTTTCACTTTTCAATAACGATTAAATCCCTTAATGAATTAAAAAAAAACTAAATTAAATTAACTTATACAATAAATTATAGTAAATATTTAGTATAAAAATTATGTTACAATAGTTATTTTGAGTTTTATCTTTATATTTATATACCTTCTTTATTTGTCTACGATAATTAATAAACAATTATCATAGATTATTACGATAGGATTTTTTGTTATTTTCTCTATCCAATATATGTACCTAGTATATAACATGTTTTTAAGTTCTCTGCAATTATTTATACAATGGAAATTTGCTCTAAAAAACACTTTCACTAGAATGAGAACCGACTTTACCTGAGATCTCGGCCCTGTTCTCAGGAAAGTAATAAAAAAGAGAGCATTACAGCAAAGAGAGCCCTTTTCTTTTCTCTTTTGTTCTCCGCTCTCAAATGTCATCGTAGTGCGTTTTGTCAATATATATATTTGTACATATATAAATAATGTTTATGGCATGCTGACACAGCATAAATGAGCTCTGATCGTGCTCAGTTGATGATCATCTTTCGGCCATTTCGGATCTTTGTTGGTCAAACGCCGGTAATTATTTATTTTGTGTTTTCTGTTTTGTAAATAAAAATATGAAAAAAAAGAGTATTAGTTAATTTTAGAAGTGCACGGGGAGCAAAAATGTATATAAATATCAATATGAATATATTATATTATTATTATATTATATTGTTATAAATATTTTATAAAGCAGATGCAACATTGACCTACCTACGTCTTGTTCTTTTACAGCTATAAGATGAGGCTCTTACTCCTGCCGTTCCTGCTCCTCTCCCTGCTGGTGATGTCCAGCAACTCCTTGAACATCCTGGGCATGTTTCCACATCCAGCTATAAGTCACTTTAAGTTCTTTCAACCCATCGTGCGGGGTCTGGCCCAGGCGGGTCACAGTGTGGATGTCATTAGTCCTTTTAGGGATGTGGAGCCACCTAAAGGCTACAAGGATTACCAGTTGCCGCCAGCATCTCTAACAGATGCCATTAACTTGGAAGTAGGTCTTCTATCTATATAATTCTATTAGATTAATTTCTAAATTTAATTTCTATTTCTGCCGCAGGACTTTGATCATCCATTAAGCTTCATTGCCCATTACGTGGAGTTCTTTATCCTGTACAACATGGGCAAGGAGGCCTGCAACACCACGCTGAACAGTCAGGCTCTGGAGGAGATCCTGAAGCATCCTCCTGGCCACTATGATGTCATCATGCTTGAACAATTCAATACGGATTGCTTGATGAGCGTGGCCCATAAACTCCAGGCACCAGTTATTGGCTTGGCCAGTTGTGCCTTGGCTCCTTGGCACTACGAGAGATTCGGTGTGCCTTTAATACCTTCGTACATATCAGCTTTGTTCCAGGGCAAGTCCCAGGAGATGTCTTTAACTGGAAGATTGGTCAACTGGATAACTGTTCATTCGATGAATTTGCTTTACAAGTGAGTTTTTAGTATGAAATCAACTGAAAATGTAGAAATAATTCATTAATCTCCCTTAGAACCCTTAATGTTCCTGCTGGCAATGCCTTGATACGTCAGAGATTCGGTCCTGGCTTGCCCTCCACGGAGGAAATGGTCCGCAACACCTCGCTCATGCTGATCAACCAACACTATTCGCTGAGTGGACCGAAGCCACTGCCCCCCAATGTCATCGAGGTGGGTGGAGTGCACATAGAACCACCCAAGCCTCTGCCTTTGGATCTCCAACAGTTACTGGACTCTGCCGCCAAAGGCGTGATCCTCTTTACCTTTGGTTCCCAGGTGAAGCTAAGCTCCCTCTCCGACTCACGGAGAGAAGGCATAGTTCGTGCCTTGGGAAGATTGGAGCAGCAGGTGATCTTGAAGTGGGAGAACGACACGCTGCCGAATAAGCCAGCGAATTTGCACATCAGAAAGTGGCTGCCACAGCGAGATATCTTGGCACATCCCAATGTAAGGGTCTTTATATCCCATGGAGGCCTCATGGGCACCACCGAGGCGGTGGCTAGTGGAGTACCCATCGTAGGAGTGCCGATTTACGGCGATCAATCCCTCAATATAGCGGCTTTGGTGCAGCGCGGAATGGCCCTGCAGCTGGCCTTCAAGGAACTGAATGAGGAATCCCTTTACGAAGCAGTTACCAAGGCTCTGGATCCCTCCTTCAAGCTGAGAGCGAAGGAGGTGGCCTCGGCTTATAATAGTCGCATTCAGGCGCCTTTGGACACGGCCATCTGGTGGGTGGAGCATGTGGCAGAGACTCGAGGAGCTCCGCTGACTCAGCCCAGTGCCGTGTATCTCTCACGCTTCGTCTATCACTCTTTGGATGTGTACCTAGTAGTGGCTTTGATCCTGCTATTTCCAGTATTGACCTTTATAGGACTAATAAGACTTTGCAGAAATGCTAAAGGAACAGCCAAGCTAAAGCATAAGCGAATTTGAATCCATCAATGAATATTCAAAAGAACTCCAGCATTAAATACATAAAAAACAAATCCACTTTTTAATAAAAAATATATACAGAAAATACCGATCTCACCCTTTACAACTTGGCCTTGGAGGCACCAGGGAAGCCCAGGCGGTAGAGGGCCACCACCACAGCTCCGCCCAAGCCCAGGTTGTGCTGCAGCGCCAACTGAGCGCCCGGCACCTGACGCTTCTCGGCCAGACCTCGCAGCTGCCAGCAGAGCTCGGCGCACTGGGCCAGTCCGGTGGCTCCCAGAGGATGACCCTTCGAGATGAGGCCGCCACTCGGGTTCACCACGAACTTGCCGCCATAGGTGTTGTCTCCAGCGTCAATAAACTCGCCGGCCTTGCCCTCGCCACACAGACCCAGAGCCTCGTAGGTCACAAGCTCGTTGGCCGAGAAGCAATCGTGCAGCTCCACCACCTGCACATCCTGCGGCTTGTAGCCACTCTTGGCGAACAGGCGCTGACTGGCCAGACGGGTCATGTCAGTACCAGCAATCTTCATCAGGCTCTTGTCGGCGAAGGTAGATGCCGGATCGCTGGCCATCTCCATGCCCACGATCTCCACGGCCTGCTTCTCCAGTCCATGGCGACGCACGAAGGCCTCGGAGGCCAGAATAGCAGCTCCCGATCCATCGGAGGTGGGACAGCACTGCAGCTTGGTCAGCACTCCCTCCACCACCTGCGGGGACTTCATGATCTGCTCCAAAGTGTATTCATCGCGGAACTGCGAGTAGCTGAAAGCAAGAAATGGAGACAGATAAAGAGCTGACTTGGTATGGATCAGATGGAGTAACCCAGTCTGCTTATTCAAGCGATAAGATAAGCGCGCGTGTGAGGTGAACTTTCGACTGGAACTTACGGATTATTGACCGAATGCTTGTGGTTCTTCCAGGCGATCTTGCCAAAGTGCTCGGGCTTGGTGCCGTATTTCCGCATGTGCTCCTTGCCAGCATTACCGAAGATCTGGGCAGCCATGGGTCCAGCTCCAATCTCTGTGAGCTCGCCCATCTCTGTGATGTGACGTTCCATGGGGTTGGCGCGGTCAAAGTACTAATTGAATGAGTTGTAAGGTTATCTAAGTTCTACTTCAATGAAGAATTACTCACCTTAGAGGACAAGGATCCACGCTCCATCTTCTCGAAGCCCAGGGCCAGGACACAGTCCGAGTTGCCGCTCTCGATGATCTGCTTGGCCAGGTACAGGGCACTCGATCCCGTGGAGCAGTTGTTGTTCACATTGTACACCGGAATGCCGGTCATGCCGACCTCGTAGAGCGCCCGCTGACCGCAGGTGGAGTCCCCGTAGACGTATCCAGCCACTGCCTGCTGCACCTCTTCGTACTTGATGCCCGCATCCTGCAGGGCCTTGGTGATGGCCTCCTTGGCAAAGTCCGGGTAGCACACATCCGCTCGGCGGCCGGGCTTCTCGAACTGGAAGGGGAGAATAATGGATAGATGGACGTCGCGGCACAAAGGTCAAACTTCGGCAGACGAACCTTGGTCATGCCAACGCCGATAACGTAAACTCTGGTCTTGGTCATGTTGCTGGTTCTGCGGGATCTCTAATCGGACGGAACTTTCTATATCGAATGAGTCGAAGTCGAGTCGGTGGCGAGATTATATACTATATAGCTATATCAGTCTGATAAGATCACATCTGACGGTTTGGCGGGATTTCCGTTAAAAATTTGGAGATTTTTTGCTTGCAAAAAAATGTGTATTAAATTTTAACAATAAATTAATGAACGGAATCTTATATTAATAAAACAATAAATAGGAACTAAAGAAGGTTTTGTCATTTTAATGTCATGACTTCTGGAAGGAAAGATA
Organism: Drosophila punjabiensis; assembly: GCA_008042585.1. Classification (NCBI taxonomy): domain Eukaryota; kingdom Metazoa; phylum Arthropoda; class Insecta; order Diptera; family Drosophilidae; genus Drosophila; species Drosophila punjabiensis. The sequence goes on from VNJR01007164.1 coordinate 44,496, forward strand.
GTTTTGGTATATTTTAAAATATTTATCAATCGACTTTTTTAAAGCTTTTGAATGGTTTAAGCGAGCTAACTTTTAAAAAATACATTGAAAAATGAAACCAGTACTTTTCTTTTATAAGAACTTCCGCCTTTTCCCATTTATTTTAGGTGTAAATGCACCCTTAAAATCCATTTTTAAAAGCGCGCTCTCTTTTTCAATTCATTCAGTGTGAACAATGCATAATTGGTATTTTTTCTTGGTATTTAGCTCAGGCTTTTAATCTGGTCAGACTGGTGCGCCTAATTTCCAAAAACAAGAACTAACTTAGCTTAGTTAATCGCTCTCAAGCGCTTACCAGGTTCACTTACTACTTAATTACTTAGTTCGCTGCAAGATGACAAAGAACCGCGTTTACGTTGTCGGTGTGGGCATGACCAAGGCAAGTAATTAGCAACAAAAAATAAACCAACAAAATAAGTGACCAAAACAAAGGCTTAAAAGAAAAGTCGAGCTTTTGCAATTGTCAAGTTAAACTTTAATTATGGAGCAAAACAAGTCAATTAAAAGTCGACGCGGACTTTGAACTGCGTTGCACTTCGCTCGCTAATCTCCTCTCGATTGCTTTGCGGCACCACAAGCATTATCTTTGGCGTATTTCTGGCTATCAGCATCGCTCCAGTGGCCCCCCTGAAGTGCCCCTAATCTCTGATTATCGCCATTAACCCCACCATTATTTCACAGTTCGAGAAGCCCGGCCGCCGAGCGGATGTTTGCTACCCGGACTTTGCCAAGGAGGCCATCACCAAGGCCCTGCAGGATGCGGGCATTAAGTACGAGGAGGTGCAGCAGGCAGTGGCTGGCTATGTGTATGGAGACTCCACCTGCGGCCAGCGGGCACTCTACGAGGTCGGCATGACCGGCATTCCGGTGTACAATGTGAACAACAACTGCTCTACGGGATCGAGTGCCCTGTACCTGGCCAAGCAGATCATCGAGAGCGGCAACTCGGACTGTGTCCTGGCCCTTGGCTTCGAGAAGATGGAGCGTGGATCTCTGTCGTCTAAGGTGGGTTCTTCTAGATCCTTATCGGTGCCTGAATGACATTGTAACTCCTTCTATTAGTACTTTGACCGCGCCAACCCTATGGAGCGTCACATCACAGAGATGGGCGAGCTCACAGAGATTGGAGCTGGGCCCATGGCTGCCCAGATCTTTGGCAACGCTGGCAAGGAGCACATGCAGAAGTATGGCACCAAGCCCGAGCACTTTGGCAAGATCGCCTGGAAGAACCACAAGCATTCGGTCAATAATCCGTAAGTTCCAATTATAATCTTACTTCATTCACGCTCTTATCTTATCGCTAGAGAATGGGACTAAGCAGTCTGAGTTACTCCACTCCCATATGCACCTGATATGTAGATTTCCAGCTCTTAACTGACTCCCTTTTCCATTACAGCTACTCGCAGTTCCGCGATGAATACACTTTGGAGCAGATCATGAAGTCCCCGCAGGTGGTGGAAGGGGTGCTGACCAAGCTGCAGTGCTGTCCGACCTCCGATGGTTCGGGGGCAGCCATTCTGGCCTCCGAGGCCTTCGTGCGTCGCCATGGACTGGAGAAGCAGGCCGTGGAGATCGTGGGCATGGAGATGGCCAGCGATCCGGCGTCCACCTTCGCCGACAAGAGCCTGATGAAGATTGCTGGTACCGACATGACCCGCCTGGCCAGCCAGCGCCTGTTCGCCAAGAGTGGTTACAAGCCGCAGGACGTGCAGGTGGTGGAGCTTCACGATTGCTTCTCGGCCAACGAGCTGGTGACCTACGAGGCCCTGGGGCTCTGTGGCGAGGGCAAGGCCGGCGAGTTCATCGACGCGGCAGACAACACTTACGGCGGCAAGTTCGTGGTGAACCCGAGTGGCGGCCTCATCTCGAAGGGTCATCCCCTGGGAGCCACCGGACTGGCCCAGTGCGCCGAGCTCTGCTGGCAACTGCGCGGTCTGGCCGAGAAGCGTCAGGTGCCGGGCGCTCAGTTGGCGCTGCAACACAACCTGGGCTTGGGCGGAGCCGTTGTGGTGGCTCTGTATCGCCTGGGCTTCCCCGCTGCCAACAATGTGGTCCGCAACTTGACTGCCGCAGGAAAGGCGGCCACCAGCGAGGATGGCTTCAAGGTGGCTCCTCTGCTGAGGCTCCTGGAGCAAGCTATGCAGGAGGACAAGGACAACCTGATCGAGAAGGTGCGCGCCGTGTACGGTTTTAAGGTGAACAATGGTCCCAATGGCCAGACAGGATACTGGGTCATTGACGCCAAGCAGGGCAAGGGCAAGATCATCTTCAATGGAACACGTAAGTTTGCTGCAAAGGCGTTGAAAGTCGAATCTATTTTATTCTGGATTTTCTTTTACAGAAAAGTGCGATGTGACTTTCATCATCAGCGATGAGGATGTGTTCGAGCTGCTCACCGGAAAGCTGCCTCCCCAGAAGGCCTTTTTCCAGGGCAAGATCAAGATCCAGGGCAACATGGGCTTCGCCATGAAACTAATGGATCTGCAGCGTTCTGCTCAGGGCAGGATTGAGGAGCTGCGCTCCAAGTTGTAGGCTGCCTCGGGGTTGTTTATCTCACCTTCCCCGATGTGTGTGCCTTTTGCAATATCTTCTTGGTGGCTTTTGGATCTGATAAACGTAGTTTTAACCGATTTATGTAACTTTTGTATTATTTTATATATATTATAAAATTGTTATATTCTTAGGTCTTTTTGACTTGTTTTTGTACCCTTGCAGGGTATTATAATTTTAATCAGAAGTTTGCAACGCAGTGGAGGAGGCATTTCCGATTAGCGGCAGCAGCCGAGGCGATCTAGCAATGTCCGTTTGCTCGTTTCAATGCAATCTAGTCCATCAGCTAAGAAGCTACCTTAATAAAACTTTGAAGAGTCTTCTATATTCTCTCTTTTATCATATATCTGCCATAGGAACGATAGGTAAATGTAAAGAAAAACGTACAACTTTACACGTAAAAATTGTACAACTTTAAAAATAATATAATGCCGTCGAATAAATTGTCCGTCGTAATAACAATCTTAGTAACTGCAAGACTATCAAGCTTTAGTCACGAAATTATTTCCAAATCTCTCTTCTTTTCACTTCCAATATATTAAAATCAAAAAAACCCCTTTAACTTTGTATTTTTTGTACGATCCGAATCTTTATTGTTTCATCAACGTGTTGTAAGCTTGCTTAAACTCTACAATTATATAATGGTGTATATAATATATATATATATAGATTTATGTGGTAATTATATAAATGTGTGTGTATTGTTCTACGCACGTTCAAAAACACTTTTCAAAAAAGTTGTTTGTTGAAGGAAATGAAAACTGGGACCTTTTTTCTATATTAATTAGTTCAGTAAAGGTGCGTGCAATTACAGTAAATACACACGGATAACAGTTAAATTTCGACCTTGACCTTGGCTTGGTTTTTAAAAACTTTACAATTGTTGTAGCTAAAAAGTGCCAGGCGGTGTGTGTAAATAAATTAAAAAACTACATCTCTATCAAGTGTCGTCGTCGTCGTCTAGCATTTTGAGCTTACAAATCTACGTATTTTGTAATATAAAATATATAGGTTTTGTGGCTTTTTATGTGGTGTGTCTTTCTACAAATAAACTTTTCTTTTTTTTTTGGCTATGTACAATTTAGGGGGAGATCGTTCTCAAGGCTGAAGGAGAGGTGTTGCACGGTCGCCAGGAAACTAGAGGAAATGGAAACATAGAATTCAAGTTTGGTGGCAAGTGAGAGGGAGACTCTCCTTCAGCCTGTTGTGTGATCTCTTCCCGCAAAGGATGAGACCTCTCTGGGCTTCCGTTAAACAGAAACCTCGAAAGGCTTTGATTAAATTTACAAAATATATGCAGGAAAGCCACAGAAATTGCTGGAAATTTAGGATCCATTGTAAAAGTTTGCATTGAACGGTTTTACAGAGATTTCAAATCTCTAGTGACTTCTGTGGCTTCCCTTATATATATAGTTTCACATTTAAAGTCCAAAAAGAGGAGCCTCTACTCTGCTGCTCTTCCCCCAATGCCTGTTCCGTGTTAGCTCTTCTTAGTAACTATTGTTGGAGTTGGCGTAGGAGGAAAGCGAACTGTTATTCGTTGTCTTCGAAGATGTCGATGATGATGATGTGGTGGATGAGGAGTTACTACTGCCCGCTCCCGGCTTGTCCATGCTGGCCATTATGGAGCCCAGCAGATCCACTGGCGTTTTCGGTGCTCCTTTGTTAACGGCCACTCGATTACCGCCTGCGATGATAATCTTGTGCGAGGGCAAGCTAAAGGTCTTGTAGGTGGGCTTCAGGGGGGAGGAGGATGATGAGGTGGTGCTCGTGCTGCTGCTGCTGCTGCTCGGTGGCGGTGGTGGAGGCGGCGGTGCCGTTGACCTCGAAGGCGGCAAGGGTGGCAAAGGTGGCAACACCACGGACATGCGGGTGATGTTTGGACAGGTGAGCGAGGCGGGCAGAACTACCTTTACAATTTGATGAGCGGCGGATGTAGGTGGCGGAGGATTAGGAAGAGGTGCCGCTGGTGGTGCTGCTGCTGCCGCTGCCGCCGGTTGACGAATTACTGAAACTGACATGGAGGTGACTTCCCTGGGAGTTTCGAGTTCCAGTATTGGCGGTTCTTTGGGTATTGGTATATCCATTTCCACAATCTCCTCCTCGGCACACACTTCAGGCACCTCCGCCTCGTCCAGTTGCGGTGTGCTTTCCACAATTAACTCGTTGCCCACATCGTCAACGGGCTCGGGTTCGGGTTCGGGAGGAGGTGGCGGCGGCGGCGGCGGTGGGGGAGGAGGAGTAGCTGCCACACTGGAGGTACTGTTATCACTGCTTTTGCTATCGGACACGATCTTCACTTGGATCTTGATCTCGGGCTCCTTTTGGTTCAAGCGATGATGGTGAATGAAGGGCGTCGTCTGAGGCACAAGTGGCGGTGGCAGTCCCGACAAGATTGAAGGCGGTGTCGCGGGTAAAGAGGATGCAGCAGCGGGTATGGGTGTTGGCAGGGGAGTGGGAGTGGGGATGGGTGCAGGAATTAAAGGAGCAGGAGCCGCAGGAGGAGTAGGATTGGTAGCTGCTTCATTGTTTAGGCGTGGCATCTTGGCCGGCGAAGGTGCACTTAAGGTTGAGGTCTTGGCTGGCGTTGCTGGATGCTTCTTGGGCGTATGATCACTTCTCTTATCCTTCTCCGTGTCCTTGTCTTTTTCCTTCTTCTCCTTTTCTTTATCCTTATCCTTATCCTTCTTTTCCTTCTCCTTTTCTTTATCCTTCTCCTTTTCCTTGTCTTTCTCCTTCTCTTTTTCCTTGTCCTTCTCCTTATCTTTTTCCTTGGCCTTCTCCTTGTCTTTCTCCTCCTTTTCCTTCTCCCTGGACTTGTCCTTTTTAGGCTTCTCCTTGCTTTCGTGGCTTCCCAGGACTGCCGCCGCCTTGGTCAGCTTGTACTTGTGCTCGAGTACCATCTTCCTCATATCTATCTTGGAGTCATCCTTGCCGGGCTTCTTTTTGGGCGAACTGGCGGCACTGCCACTGCCACTACCACCTCCGCTACTCTCCTGGTTCTGGCTGGGCGACGCCGACGGCTGCTCGTCCATGCTGCTCTCGCTGGAACGACGCTCCTTGCCCGGCTCGAGATCAATCAGCTTCTTCTTGGCCTTGCCATCGTGCGTCCGCTTCGAGGGCGTCTTTTTGCCGCCACCAGGGCCACAGCCCTCATCCTGACCAATCGGGTTCGGCAATATCGTTTGCTTCTCCTTGTAGTGCGGCGTCTCGGCCAGCACGGGATTATTCCGCTCATTGATGACTTCCTGGCCCGGGTAATACTGTCGCAGGCGGAGATGCCAGGCTATGCTCGTCACGGCCGTCACCGTGCGGAACTGATGGATGATGTTGCGGGGAAGGAAGTAGATGTCATTGTCGCACAACTGGATGCGGGCATAGCGGACGCCTTCGCGCCGCAGCTGGTTAAGCTTGGCGTCCTCGATCCACTGCACGCACTGCGAGATTGGCGGTTCGTGCAGGTCCAGCTGCAGCATCTCCACCATCTGATTGAAGTCTTGGGCGGCGAAGGCCACCACATCCTTGGTGATGCGGTTTTGGTTGTATGTCTGCCCGCAGTGAACCGCTTTTAGGATGCCTTTGGGATAAAATTAAGGGGAAGATTAGTAAATTTCAAAAAAAGCAATTAAATAAAAGCTTGGCTCACCAACTGCAGCGGTGGTGATCCTTTCGTGACCGTGTCCCACATGATCTGCATGCGCCTTGGTGCGATCCTCGATCATGGTCTCACGGGCCTCCGATAAACGGGGCAGATACTGAAGGTTGCGCAGCTCATTGATGCGGGTCCTGAAGAGGATTAAGATTAGAAGATTTAATGGAATATTGATTCTCTCGTGGACTCACCTCTGCCTTTTGAGCGGCGTCTTGCTGTTTAGCTCTGCTGTGGGCACTAGTTGCTCACCAGCGCGTATCCATAAGATGGGACCATCGTTGGACTGACGAGGATCCGTTTGCAGTATGGAATTACAAGCCCAAGGCATGGTCTAAATATAAAAGAAAGAAATATTATAGAATTTTATATTCTTAGAGTTGTTCTTAAGCCTCCTACCTTTCTTAGAAACGGATTCATTTCAATGCGTCTCAAAAGATCAGGAAAATAGCCGCCAACCTCCTCATGGACCTTGCCAACGAGACTGATCTGATGTAGGGGTCCATAGCGAAAGGTTCCCTGGCAATAATTGCGAACAACCTAAAAGGGAAAACAAAATTAAGTTTAAGTAGATTTCACAAAGATTAAAAGCATTTCCTAACCTGTTCATTATACTGCGACATCGTACAGGTTTCAATATCCGAATTCCTACCCAGCACTCCTGCCTTTACCGTCAGCGTGGAATAGTTCTCGGCCATGTGCTCCAGCAGATCGGGTAGATAGCGCGCCGCATCGTGAACAATGCCCATTACATGATGCGCGTAACCCTGCTCATCCTCCGCAAAGCAAACCTCGAAGAACTCATCCACCAACTCCTCCATTTCGTCGGGCGGCAGGGCATCGATCTCATGCTGATACAGATGCACGATGGAGGCTCCGCCATTGGGATACTGTTCCACTTGGAAGTAGCAGCCATACTTGAGGTTCTCCAGGCCAACTGGTGGCTGCCGGTTGGGCTTCGGCGGCAGACTCTGCACCGTTTGCCAGGGACCGGGGACAGGAGCATGCTGCAGGCATTGAACGCCCATGCTGGAACGTCGGATCTTGGAGCGTTTGTAGCACTTGGAGCAGTCCCGCGATGACGATGACGACGAGGATGAGTGACGCGAGGATGATGAGGACGAAGAGGAGGAACCCTTGTGATGGTTGCTAGAGGATGAGGAGGACGATGACGTGTAGGACTTGCGGTTGCTGGAGGAATGATTGTTGGCTGTGGAGGAGCTGGTTTTTGGTGCTGGCGACGGCATTAGCTTGGAGTTGGCGCTGCTGCTGCTCTTGTCCCCAAAGTTAAGCTGCCGGGTAACCTCTTCGCGGCTTTTCCCCGTCGCCTCGCCATTGACCAGAGGTTTGGTCACCGTTTCTTCCTTTTTGATTTCTGCTTCCGTTTTGATGTTGTTGCTAAGTACAGGTAGAGGTGGAGCTACGGCATCAGGATCTGGTTTAACTTCCACCGGTTCCTTCTTGATGCTATCCTCCACCTTTATTTGCTGCTCAAGAGCAGCTGTGACCGCTTGGCTAAGGTTGTGCTCCGACGCCGCCTCCTTGGACTTGGAGGAGCTGTTCTGGCTGCTCCGGCTGCTGTCCGAACTGCGGCGGCGATGCGAGTGTGACGAGGAGCTAGACGACGAGGAGGGAATCTGTGAAGAGAGGAAGGAAGTTAAAATAAATTGTTTGTTTTAGCTTTTGGAAATAAAGTATAGATATTAATTGAAGCTAAGCTAAGTGTTAGTCGAAAGAGTATTAATAATTATTTGCTTATTGGTTTTAAAGGGGTTATTATGTTGCGAGTTATAAAACCTAATATTGTGTTCTAGAACTCATGTTCCATCCATTTGGAATGTTATATTGGAAAGTGAAAAACTAAAAAAAATTGTTCTGGAAGTTATTACATACTGTTCTTACTGTTTAAGCAGAATATGAGAACAACGAAACTTAATAAAGCTTGTGGTAAATATTGTTTATCTTAATTTACAAGGAAAACTAAAGAATTTATCCGATATGAATGATATGAATAGAAAGAATCTGTACTGAAGTTTTCCAGCGAAATCTAATATGAAACCAAAGAAACACTATGTAAACTCTTCCAGTATTCAAGTATTCCAAAGCTTAAGCTCATTCCATTAAATTATTTACTCTTCGGCTCACCTTCTCCCGATCGCGCTCTCTCTCCCGCTCCCTTTCCCTGTCGCGATCACTGCGGTGATACTTCTTGTCCTTGCTGCGCGACGAACTGGACTTGTGATCGCTCTCTTTGGAGGATTTGGAGCTGCTCTCCCGGTTGCTGGCCTCGCGATTCCGCTCTCTTTCACGTTCCCGTTCACGTTCGCGTTCCCTCTCTCGATCCTTGCTGCTGCTGCTGCTGCTGGTGGCGCTGCTGCGTCGATGCTTATCTTCATCTCGCTCGCGCTCCTTATCTTTCTTCTTCTTCTTGTGATTGCGCTCTTCTGTGGGTGTGCGAGGGTTCGGGGGAGTGGGGGTTACATTAGTTGGCATTGGATTTGTTTTCTGCGAAATTCTTTGCTTCTCTTTTTCTACTCTACCTGTCTTCTCGTCTGTTATTGTTGTTGCTTCTTTCTCTGCCGCCGTCGCTGTCGCCGCCGCTGCATTTGCATTTGCATTCCCATCGCCTGACTGCTGCAGTTGTTGCTGTATTGGTAATGCATTGTTGTTGTTGTTGCTGGCAGCTACTGCTTCCTCTGTATTTGCCTTTGTTGTTGCTTCTGCAGCACTGACATTTCCGCGGGCATTTGCGTTGTTGTTTTCCACCGAAAGAAGAACCGCCGTTGCCGATGCCCCCGCCTCTGCTTTAGTATTATTATTGTTGTTGTTGTTGTTGTTTACCCCTTGTGCGGGCTCCATTCCCTCCACATGGCTGGTCGTCAACTTTTGCACCTCCTCCGCTGCCGTCTCCTTGGCCAAATCCGCCCCGCCGGTGGCTGATTCTACGTTATTTTCGCCACCTCCTCCTCGAGTGCTCTCCATGTGTGCGTGTGCGTACGCGCCCGAGTCTGTACGTGTGTATGTGTGTGTGGGTGCGCTTGTGTTGAATATATCGATCAGATCGCACGTCTACGTGACGCCTCTCAGCTAGCCACCGTGCCTTTTATCTTACGCTCCGTTTGCAAATCGCCCGCTCGCTCCGGCGTGTGGGTGTTCATTCGGCTGGCAAAATTTCCGCAGCGGCGTTTTCATTAATTCGCGAATTCGCCTCTTTTTTTTTTTGTTCTAATCAGCGTTGTCAATTTAGCTGTTTGCAATATATCTGGCGGTTTTTAGAAGCTATAGAGGTGACCACTAACGATTTATCGATATATCGAATGTTTGCTTTTGTGAACAACTATCGAGTTTTAAGTCCCGATGGGAAACGATAGTAAAGCGGTTTCAACTAATTGATCCTAATTTTAAAGCAATTTTGATGACTAATGCTAAAAAAATACAGCTAAAAGTATTTGTTTCATCCAAGCATCTTCGAGTGAGCCTGAAATACTCAGCAAAACAGAACAAATAATTTTAGCCAAAGAGCATGGCATTTTGTGTTCGTTGATTTGATTTCTTTCTTCTCTATTTAATGATTATGAAATATTCAGGTTTTGTTTTGTTTTAAAATATTATTTCATCTCACATTGGTGATTTAAAACGTAGAATTAACATTATAAAAAAATCCGTCCTATGTTTTGTTAAAATGAAGCTATATTTAATATTACTTTATAGTTATTAGTTTTAAATAATAAATAAAACTAATTTATCGGCAATATTAAAATTTAATTGTAATATTTAAAATTTTGCTTTACATCTTTCGATACTATCGATATTATCAATTATTTGTTTCGAAAGCATCAAAAATATCGAGAGTGCCGACTATCGATGTTTTCCCGTTACTTTAGCTATTTTCCCACTAGATCTAGCAAATATGGCTTAATTTCACCTTAAATGAAATAAGCAAATAATGAAAAATTACATTCACGGAAATCGCTTGTTTTGAGCTTTTCTTTTTTATATTTGACTTAGCTTAGTTTTGTCCAGAATCTAGTTTATACGGTGGGGGGGGGGAACATTCATAAAGGTGGATTAAATCCCTGGTAACAAAAGTAAATATACTCACGAGACTTCAAAGTCTGGCAACGTCACATGCCTTTTATTTTACGTTTATTTTAAATTTATTGATTAAGTGTTTCTTATTTTATTTTATTTAATGATATAGCTATTAAGCATCAGTTCTGTCCATCGCTTAAGTGCCAAAGCATTCAATAATAACTGAATAAAGGTTTTGAAAGGCGAAAAATAAGCTGAATTTTTTATTGTTTAGAAGGCTTAGGAGACATTAACTCAATTTATTTTATTATTACCTTTAATAACATTTTTAATTACATATATCACAATACACACCTCCTAAGCAACAAATTTCTAACAAATATACCTCCCTAAATACCGAAATATGAAATTTTTCTCTCGGTTCCTATAAGCATTAATTTCTTCTTAAAAAAATATATATCAATGTAAAAAATAAACCAAATCATTTGAGATCCGAAGACTTTCTATTGTCCCTTAGGGCGACCTCACGGTAAACATCGCTGACCATTTTCGGCACCCTCCCGAGATACTGCATGACGGACATCTCCTCCCTCAGAGTGTTCAGATACATATATTGAATTTTCCTTATCATCGGCTCAATAACTTTGGAGTGGACGATATCATCGGCACTCACATTGAACATTGTTGTAACGTCAATGGGGCTTAACTTATCCAAATCGACATCTTCGAAACCTTCTATTTCAGGCAGTGGTTTGAGTGTTTTTGGGAGTTTATTCGGAGTTGGAGAAGTCTCCTTTTCTAGGCCAGCCACTCCTTTGTCACTCTCCTTCTTATCATCATCCCCAAGGTGAGGATGAAGCACTTCCCTTGGAGGCGTCCTACGTTCTACTTCTGTCAGCGAATGATCCAGGGCCTGTTGAAGATGGATTTGCGAACGAATTAGGGATCTGATATCCTTGCCACTCTTGGCGCTAATAATTGTATTCTGTGAGGGTTTTGATTTCTTGGATGTGCTGGAATCATCGCTTAGGAAGCTATACTTATGACGAAATATCTCGCCAGAGGCGGCGCAGTGAGCTCGAGCTTTCTCGTAGTCCTTATGGGGGCGATCCTTTGACTGGTGATGCTTGTGGCTATAGTCATTTATGGGTACTGTCTCCTGTCGGTCTTCTTCTACGCGATCAGAGGTGGCTTCACGATAGCCCGGATTTCTGTAGACAACATAATCGCCAGCGCCTTCGACCTTGTCCAGGCCAGGCTCAGTCTCTCTGTAATTATTACGAGTGTTGTGGTTTGGCTTCCTTGTGTTATGGTGGCACTGATTCTAAGATTTAACTTAATTAGTTAAAAAAGTCTCGTAAATTCTGTAATTTTCACCTGATGCGAGTGCTGATGGTATTGATAGTCATCACAGTTCCTTGATAACTTGACCGGAGCTGGATCTGGTGGAGTCCGATGGCCTTGAGCTTCATATTGACCATGCAAGCACTTACCCGAAGGACATTTTATATACTCTTCATTGTGGTCCCTTGGTTCTTTTATAAATGTGTGTGTTGAGAATTGGTTGGTATTTTCCACATAATGCAACCTATGTCGATCGTCATCCATGGGTATACGATGCCCATTCTTGTCCCTTTTTGGCTTTTTAAAAAGATAATAAAACCTTTAAGGATGTTTTCAAGTTAGTTTGGTTAGTTTGGAGACTTACTACATTCCTGGTTCCACAGAAATGTTCACGCAGATCGCCACGATATATATTATGCTTATCCATAGAGTCCGATGGAAATTATTTAAAAAATAGAGATTGAGTTTTGACACCCAATAACCAGAATACTGGATAAAAGACTCAAACTTGTAAGACTTAAAAGGCTAAGTTGTAAGGAAATTAAAGGTTTAATTTCATTGGATAAATAGTTTTTATTATACATTTTTTACATGATAAATATGAAATCCTTTCACAAAGTAATTGTTTCCATATAACGTTCAAAGGACCTCGTGATGGTCGTATGATCAGGAGCCAGGTGAGTATCCGCCATCACAGCCAATCGATATTTGTCCCCAAAGCGATGCAGATTCAAGGAGAGACAGGTCTTTGATTGCGGCGGTCGGAAGAGAAGGACATCCTGGACTTTTTGGCCCCAAGCCGACTGGAACTCATCCGTGGCGCCATAAATCTCAGTGATGGTGATGGGGAAATTATATGAGAAAAAGTTTATAAAGATTTTGGTGAGAACATGGGGCAGCAGAGAAGTCAAAAGACTAAACTTGGTCTGACCTATTGAAGCCAAGTATATCATGATCTGTTGATTTCTGATTCTCTCTACAACATCGTGGAGTTCCTTGGTGTGACTTACATCGGGTTCCCTCAAAGGTAATTGCAAAAACACCACGCCACCAATATTTTTCGACTTGTCTCCTAGTCTGTCTGTGAAATATCCCTTGTCTATGGTCCTGCAGGTGGTATTCAGGTATTTTGGCACCTGAAAATCACCCGAGAAGGTGTTCAAGTAGTCATGAACAGCGCCAGCTAGGCAAGTCAAACTGAAATCCGATTCCCTGAGATCCTTGTTGAATTTATCCTTATTTCTTAGTCTGAGTTGAGCGCCACTTAAGGACCTGCTAAAGGAGACTATTTTCCTGCCCGAATAGGACTTTTTGTGAAGGATATTCAACTCCTTGGTGGGCTGTTCGAAGAGGACTTCGTAAATATTTCTTGGCGCCTTGAAGAGCTCCCAACAGATCTTGAAGAACTCCAGTTGAGCATAAAGCAAGAGGGGAACATATAAATGGAGCCTCGCACAGTAAGTCGAAGAGTATGAAGTTTGACCCTTGATCAGGACATCGGTGAAGGCAAGGATTTCGCAATAAAAGTGATAGGGCAAGAGCAGGACATGATTGAGATTTAAGCGCCACAGAAAGCGAGTCCAAACCTTGGCCAAGTTAGTGGGCTGCAAGCTGTTGCAGATGGCACTCCTGGCCACCATCCAGCTGAGATTTCTCTGCTCCAGTTCCCTGTTCAGGAGTAACCTGACAGTCTGAAAGCGACCCACTTCGTTTCGGTAGGTGACCGAACGTCTTTTCAGTTTCTGGAGCACCGAACGACTCCTCCAATAGCCGAGGAACACATTGACCAGGACTATCAGGACCAGAGAGGCCAACTGGCTGAGATTCCTCACTTGAACCGCAGACGAGGCACCATCGGGTGTCTCCAGGGAATCAAATTCGTAGATGAACTTCTGCCAGCGACAGATCACGAGATGCACCAAGTGATTCATCAGCCGGCTGATGTGCTCCGGTTTCCTGACAAAGTGAGAGAGTTGCTTCTGATTCGATCTCCGCTGCTCCAAGCCATCACTAAGGGTCATCAGGCTTTTCTTGTGCGGATCCTGCAGCAACAGCATTTCACTCACATGCAGATCCTCCTCCTCGGCAATGATCAAATGATGCAGCTTTATGAGTATGTAATACGGCTGAGTGCTGTCCGAGTTCGGAATGACGATCACCTGCCACTGGGGCAGGTCTGAGGGTATGTACTTGGTGGCCAGTTCGCTGACATAGTCCTGGATATTCGATTCGGTGACGGGACGTCCACGGTACTTGTGGGTGCTAAGCAGGACATGGTTGTTGATGTTGAAGCCGCTTTAAGGGGGAAAAAAAGAAGTAGAAGTATTAATAGTATTTAGAAATTTTTATTAAATATATTTAATATTATATTGATATTATAAATAACTCACCTATTATCATTAACCCAAGCATAATGTCCCCAGCAAGTGACCAGCTTTTGTCGCAATTTGGGAAACCTTAGCATTCCCGTTTTATCCCTCAGATCTGTGAGATATTGAGCATATGACCGCTTGATCCTCTCGAAATCACAGTTTCCTTCGACTTGGAGCAGAAAGTGAAAGATGCCCGCATTCTTTGGCGTGTCGATTAAAGTCCGGATCTTGTTGGACTTTGAGATGGTGAGGTTGGGATACTTGATGCTTAGCACATAGTTGGATAGTTCGTTGCCAAGGTGCGCGCCTGGGAAAGAAATATAACAGATTATATATATATAATAAAATAAAAATATTTCAAATAAAATATATTATTCAATATAATTGGTAATAAAAGGAAAGCTATATAATTAAAGACATAACGTTATAAATAGGTATGAGAAGAAAAAATACTCTTTATGATTTATAGAAATATATAGAATATTTCTATTTAATTTTTAAATATTGTACCATATTTTTTTTAAGTTAATAGTTGTATTATTACGAATAGAGTGTACCTCTTATTTTAAATATAATTGGAAGTTAAAGGAAAGCAGGCTATATAATTAAAGACATAACGTTATAAAATAGGTAAGTATAGTTTTTGAGAAGAAAAAAGTCTTTATGATTTAAAGAAATTTATAGAACTTTTCCTTTTTTAATTTTAAATTTTATATCATTTTTTTTCTAATTTAATAGTTGTATTATTCCGAATAAAGTGTACCTAATTTTTTGTAACTCTCAGCATAAAAAGTAATCAAAATCGAAAACTAAAAATCATGACAAATAAGATTAATATAAACCTTATTGAGAAAGGCATGAGTATGCTAAATTTTTTCAATCTACGCACGATTACTATATAATAAATCAATAAAAAAAACAAAGATAGAATCCTATATGCCCTTATCCCATGGCGATTACCCGGTATCAAGCATCGAAGAGCCGGCTTATCAATGGCAAAATTTTATGAGTAATTCAGTTGGTCAAGGTTCGCCTGGCCGCTCGTCTGGGTTCCGCAAAGGTGCAACAGGTAATCTATTATTTATAAACAAAAGCCTTATCTCGGACACTCTCTCTTTCTTTCACTTTCTCTTACTCTCTTCCCTCTTTTTCTCTCTCTCTGGAGAGTTCTTTCTTAATGATGATGATCCTTTTGAATGGTTAATCAACTTATGCCTCGATTATATTTATTTATATAGCCGGCCCCTTTTGATGTTCTTGATTTATGTGGCTTATCAGTGAGGCAGCGCGTGTCGCGGATCGTTGATCACCGATCGATCATTGATCATCGATCACTGCTGGGGATCGATCTTACTTACACAGAAACGATAAGAGCAGCAAAGGCACCAGCATCAAAGCCACCACAAAGCAGAGCAGGGTCTTCAACAGCGATTTCAACTCTTGCCAGAAACTAGGAAATGTATTAAATATAATTAGAATATATATTTTTATATATAAAGACTTTAGTTTACCTTTCCATTTTGTTTCGGTTTTCCCAGAAATATATTATTAAGACCCCGACTTCTAAGCTCTATTTAGTATAGCTGCACTATATAGTATGTATTCTACTCTCCGGTTCTATATGTATTCCGTTCTTCAGCCTCACGTTCGCTCCTCTCCGTCTTTCAAACACAACTGATCTCAATAGACGAAGCTTCCATTGGGCTTCGGTTTTACTTTCCAGCTTATCAGCGATTCGCTCTTTGCTGTGCACTGCAATAAAAATTGATACGAAGCATAAGGCGTTATCAAAAGGCATTGGTTTGCAGCTATAAAAATTGAATAAATTGTAAACAGGTGCTTTTATTGATATTATTTGTGGTATTATTATGACAATTTATATTGAATATTAAAAGTAAATTTAGATTGCAAGTCCTATAAATAAATAGCGAGATTATTTCGTATTTTGTAAAATAAATAATTTGTTAGCTTAAAAAATTTGGGGTATTTTAAATTCTAAAATCCGTTTATATTTTATTTGAATATATTTAAAAGTTTTAAACAATAAAAACGTTTTGGAAAAGATGTTTTAGATATTATTATTGTTATATTATTAGTCTCAAAATGGTAATATTAGTGTCAAAGATATTTTTTTTGTGATTATTAAATATTTTAAATGGTAAAATATATAAATTATTAGTATATTTAATTATTTTCTTATTCAATTATTAAAAAATTTATGATATTTTCGGTTATATGCAGGAAAAAAATATAAAATAAAGGGATTGTTTTACAGTAAAAATAAATGTATTTATTTATTAGAAAAACATATTTTTATTTTGTACATAAAGTCATTGACTCATTATTTATAACATAATGAAATACACAATTTTTCAAGTGTGAATTTAAATATATTTTTCCTTTATAATTTTTATAAATATATAATTTTTCCCCAGTGTATTCCCATCATATCTCGAATGACTTTCATTAGCTCCCTGAGCTGGATCCGGGAACTTTTGACGCCTCTGCAAAGGATGTGCACGCAGCTCTCCCAATTTCTCATCTGCTCTCAGCTCTGCTCTCTCTGCTTTTGCTCTCGGAGAGTTCTAAATTAATCTCTCTCTCTTCTTTTTTGGGGCTTTTGGGGCTCAGTCGTTTGCTGGCTTTCGTGGCGGTCGGTTCGCGTTTTTAGCGATTGAAAAGCGTGTGTTTCAGCCTCAGTTTAGTTTGACGTTTGTTCCGTTTTGCATTCTATAAAGAAATATATATAAAAAAAGGAAACTATAGCCGCCTCCAGCCCCAAGAAAAAAAAGTTCTTAAAGGCAAATGCTGAAAGGCAGTAGAAACGGCAGCAAGAGCAGCAAAAGGCAGCAGAGGAAAGCAGGAAAAGTCGGAAAAGGCAGCATGGCCCAAATGGAGAGGCGAGGCGGCGCGGGTTGGCGTTTGGGAAAATGAAAAGCCCGTGGAAAGCCGTCGTGCATACTGAGTAATGATTTTCGTGCGAGTGTTTGTGAAAATGTGTGAAAATTGTTGTGTTTGCTGCGCCGCGGAGTTAATATAAAATAAGAAAAAGCCTCTAAATACTACGAAAAAAATCAAGTGCAACAATGCTCAACAAAAAACTCAATAAATACGGAAATCGGCGACTCGAAAATATATAAAACAAAATCAGGAAATTGCAAATAAAAAATGCCAGCTTCCTGCTTTCCACACACACACACCGAGCAGATTTTGGTCCATGAATGAACTGGCATTGCCACCCGCCATCCACTCACACCATCATACCAACACCACACACCACACACTCAAACACACTGCCACAGTCATACACACACACACACACATGTGCAACACATATAAAAAGAAATAAAATAAAAAGCGAGCAATTTTCGAAAGATTTTTGCTAGAGAAACGAAGAAACGTGCCGCGCATTTGAAGCCACACAGAAATAGTATATAAAAAAAGCTATATAGCTACATATATATATATAGCGGTGGATATAAAAAGGTGGGTCAAGTGTAAATTTATTTAACTAGTTGTATACACGAACACGTTAGTCCTTAGCCCCCGAAGCCCAGCGAGATTCCGCCACAAAAATCGTAGCATGCTTTCCAGCGTTTGCCCTTCGCTTGCCCCCTGCCCCTCACAAAAAAAATCCATCAATAGATGAGTGTTTTGTGTGTGCGAGTGTGTGTTTGTGGCTCTCCTTGTGCTCTTCCTTTTCCGTAAATAAAAATAAATTATGGCCATTGCCCCTAAAAATAGCAGCAGGAATTACAAGGAGCCAGAGATCGCTTCTCGCTCGCTGCTGCTCCTCTGCCTGCAGCAGCATAAATCATTATGTAGCCAAATGTCAATATAACACTTTGAGCCACTCACACACACACACTCGTACACTCGCACACTCGCACACTCTCTTGGAGGCAAGGATACGGCCACTATGAGAGCAGGTTAGCCTATGGGGTGTGCGAGCCTGTTTGTGTTGGTGCAAAAGTTCAGCCTGCGAATTGGTTCAATTGAACCAAGTTCTTGGCTAAATATAAAGCAAACTCAAGTTAAAGAGTTATAAATAGGTTTAATAGAGGTCAGTTTATTTATTTATTTAACCAAAGAGCTTGCTCATACTTTATTTGTTTAATAAATTAAAGGTTAAACTGAGCACATTAATATTTCATAGAAATGATACTTTTTTAACTTTAAGAACATCAACATTATAATTAATTTAACTTCCAAATACATAAATTTAGAGGATTAAACTAGGCCTCTTAATAATAATATTCAAATTACCAGAATAACTTTTTATTTCATTCAATCAAAAAGTTTCTTAAGTTTAATTCTTTGCTACAGGTTATCTGCACATTTTTTTTTAGCAAAAAATAGACTTAAAAAGCTCTTATAACAATTTTAATTATTAGAAAATGTAAATTTTTGTAGCAAGAAGCTTTTATAACACATTTAATTTTTAGAAAATGAAATAAAAAAAAAAAACAAAAATAAAATAGAAAAATAAATAAAACAGGTTTTAGTTATTATTTAATTTACCTAATCAACCTGTAAAATTATTAATATAATTTTTATATTTTGTGAAAAGAACATCAATAATCCTAATCACAATTCCTAAAACAGGAAACCTTTTGTTATTATTAATTTATGCTTATTTATTCCTATTATTGATACTTAATTACCCAACAATAATTAGCACTTGAATTTATGGAAGTCATAATAGAGGAATACTTAATATAAACGAGGCTCTTAGTAAGAATTACCTTCCATTAGAGGTCCTTATTCAGTAATCGATTCAAGTTAATTCAGAGTTCAAGGAATCTTTTGGGGTTTACTTTATTAGATTTAATTATGGAACCAAGTTATAAGCACTTTAAATGTTAAAAATATTTCATTTTATAGAATAAATGCCATAAGTTTGTCTGGTAAAATATTAATTCCACAAATAACGAATAAATACAGTATTTGTAAGCTCTAAAATATATATTAAAGGTCTTGATGAATCTTAAAAAAATATAAATCAAATCAAAAGTAATTTTTATAAACATTTCATACACAACTAAAGATCAAAAACTAAAAGTTCACTCACCAAAAAAAATCTATTTTCAATTCACCGCACACACACACTTCCAGGAAGTGTGGCAGCTAGGAAAAGCCTAGGAAAATGAGGAAGAGGAAGCAGATAGAGGAAACTTTGTCTGTGAAAAATTCAGTCTGCAGCGCTATTTCACTTCCTTGAAATCCTTCTGCAGCCACAACAATAACCTTTGCTCTCGGTCTCGCTCTCTCTCTCTCTCTCTCTCTGAGAGTTTCTTACTCTACTGCCAGTTTTCCCTTTTAGTTTTCTCTCTAAGTTTCCTCTCCCCACGCAAGCGCGCTTTTCCGCGCTTCGGCCACAACTCGTTCTGTGTCGTCTATTTCTTTTCCCTGTGTCTCTGGCTTGGCTCATTTGTTTATTTTTAGTTTGCTGTCATAGAAGCCCCACGCTCATCCTTATTCTCATCCTCAACCTCAGCCTCATCCTTCGTCCTGAGCTCTCACCCGCAGCACATCCTTTGAGTACGAGTATGTGGCTGCAATTAAATTGCTGTTAGACTTTGTGAGCCTGATTAATATGTCAGGATATTTGCGAAAGTTCCTCGAAGTTTGCCAAAAGTCTTCTTCTAATAAGTTGCCCTGCTTGCGCCCTTTGCTGTGTGCGGGGAAATTTTTTAGAAATGAAAACTGGTTCAAGGTCGTACGGCTGCAACTAAGCGAGGTTGTTGCACCGCCCGCTTACTACCAACGGAGGAAAGTGAGGAAAGTGGGTTTTAGGTTGCAATTAAATACAGTCGAGGTTGGTTAAGGATTAACTTGGTTTTATATTTCAATAAAAGATTAGAAAAGTTCAGGGTTTAGGGATAAAGAAGGGCTTCAAATCGTGGTTAAGTTAGGCTAAATTTTTACAATTTTACTTAATTTTTTTATTTTTTAACCTTTATTTTTGTCTTAAGGGGTTATTTTTTTAAGCAAAGTTCAGGGCTTAAACGGGGCTTAATAAATATTCATTTAATATGAAATAATTAAGATAAGTTTCATGGAGAATTTTTAAAAACTTTGCTTTCTAATTTTATATTTAAATATTTATTTTTGTATTGAGTCCGTCTTTTACTGGGCAAAGGTCATGGCTTAAACGGGGCTTAATTAATATTTTTTTAACATGAAATAATTCATTAAAATAATAAAATATATATAAAGAAATCTAGTTGTTTTACTCAATATAAGTCTAGTTATTTTACTGATGAATTCAACTGGAATCAGCAAATGATTCAATGGTTTCATTTGTTATTCTTATATATTTAAAAATACAATAATTCAGCTGCAATAATTATAAATAGAAAATAAATATAAATAGCTATTTTAATCCATGTTTCTAAATATATATTTTACTTACACTTCCCAGTATTTTCCTTAATTTTTCCTAGAGATATATCCCTTAATGGTAGAGCCACTGTAGCCGAGTCGGTCAGCATTTGGGGTCAGTTGGCATTTAATAGCTGTGTTTACGCAGAGCGCAGAGGGGGGAACAGGGCGAAAAGGAAAAGGGAAATCCCAACAAAAGTGAAAATGGAAAAATAGTGGCACAAGGGGCCTAGGGGAACCCCTCGCGTGCTGCAACGTCCCTGAAATGACGAGGCCTGCTTTCCTCTTCTCCTTTCCCTTTTCATTTTTTTTTATATGAAGCTCACGTGTCAGGGGACGCCCCAAAAAGCCAGGTAAAAATGGTTTTATTGGGGAATCGCGCATAAACACATGATATGCTTAGCAGACACACACACCACACACTCTCTCACTTACGCTTTTCCCTACACTTTTCCCTCTATATGCATATATATATAAACGCTTTCCACGGCCCAGCTGGCTAAGTATCCCTGTAGGAGCTTACGTAATCCCGAAACGTGAGCCTTAATCACTTTCTGCTCGAGTTTCGCTTGCGGCAGGGACAAGGGACTGAAGGATATGCAGGATATATGGCAGGCTAAAGTGGAGTTTTCGCAGGAGTTTTGCCTAAGAGGATCACGAGTTGCCTCTAAAAAAAAGGGGGAGGGAAACCTTTTTCCAAGGCACAGAACACCTTTTGTCTAATTGAAATTTAAGCTAAGGGAGGAACAAGTTTTATCTTTAATTGATTTAAGGGTTTGGTTTAAAGGTAGAGAGAAGGTTAATATATAGAGCTTTGGTTTTAATATTTATTATACATTTTTAAAGGCAACGAGGGGGTTAATAAATATACCTTTATTTTAAATATTTATTATAAATATTTATGGGTTTTAAATCTATTCAAAAAGTGACTAAAATTATGCAATAAAATGTTAAATAATTTGTAACAAGACTCTTGCTTGTAATTGGTTTGAAATATCTCTGAAAAGTTACTAAAAGTATGCAAAAAAATGTTAAATATTTTGCAACAAGATTCTTTTTTAAATAACAAATAATCTAGGAGTTCTTTGAATGACTTTAAAATATTATTTAAAAATAAATATATTTAAAGACATAAAACTATTATGTCTTTAAATATATTTATTTTTAACTCCTTTTTAAAATAGTAAATTTAAAGACAACATTTTTAATTGTTTTAAACTTTAAATGAAGATATTTTCTTTATTTACATCTTAACAAAGTGATAAATAGTTAAGAAATATAACCTAAAAATAGTTTCGATCGAAAATTAAAGTTATTTATGAACTTTCTATGAAAGACAAATAAAATTAAACAATATAAAATCCTTTTTAAGCTCACATCCTTTCACCAATCCCTTCACTTTCCTCCAAATTAAGTCCAAAATAGGTGACACCTTCCATAGTAAATAAAATGCTTTTACACAATATTTTTAGCATAATATAATTTGGACATTTCTGGCCTGCAAACCCTGCTCTCCCCGCTCTCTCTCTTTTATTCACATTTGGCATTCCGAGCACTCCCGCCCGGCAAACAATTCATTTCTCCTGTGATTTGGCGTGCCATTACCGTTAGTCACGTGCTCGCACCACCGAAGCCACCGCCCACTCCTTTGTGCCCTCCAGTCCAGGTCCCCCTTGCATTCCCATTCCCAATTTTTTGGGTGTCCCTCGGGTCGGGACCCGCATTCGGGACTCGTTGTCCTTTTTGTGTGTGTGGCCTGGCAGCACGGCGCTGCCTTAATTATCCTGCCATTGGTAATTATGCGACACAAAACAGAAGTGGAGACATACATTAAACAGCATTTTAAAGAGCCCAAAAGCAGAGAGAGAGAAAGAGAATAGGAAAAAGAAATGGCAAAAGGAATGTGTACAATGCACTGGAAAAAAACAAGTTAAAAAGAGAAAATTTTAAATTAGAATTTATATAAGTAATTTCAAAATAGTAATTTGAATTTAAATAAAGAAAAACGAGGTAAAATATTACAATAACATAAAAAAACTTGTGGAATTGTTTTTGAATAGTGTTAATAAAAATTGTAATGTAAAATAATTAAATTATAATCTAGTTCTCTAGTGACTTATATAAAAAGGTTTGTTTTGGGATGTAAAATCACTTATTAAAATAAATTTAAAAATCTCTTTCTTAAAATATGATCCTAAATTGTTTTTATTTTAAAGAAATACACTTCAATGCAAAATACAATAAATAAACAATAACAAAATAAACAATAAAAGAAATTATTAATAATTATACAAAATAAATTAAAAACTGAAAAAATGTGTATTATTTATTATTTAAAAATTTATTAAACAAATTTAAAAATGAAACTCTGTCATGTTTTATTTTTAGAGAACATTATCCTAAAAAGATTTGTAAAATGCGAAACTATTAAAAAGAAAAAATTACCCTTTTCTCGTAATATTTTAATATATAAAAATTTATTTTGTTCACAGTGTAAATATTTCCTTGCCGTGCTTAAAGAATGCTTAGCGAAAGCGCGAAAAGTATGCTGCATTTTTAATTGAAAATAACCGGGACAGAGTGTCGCGCGACCCGGAAACGGAAACGGAAGTCAGCAGGTGCCAGTTGCTCCCCTCTGCTTCCCTCTTGCTCCCTATTCCTCTCGCTTCATTTGGCGCCCTCCTCAGCTCCCCTTTCCCCTAATGAAATATTCATTTGTAATCGATAATTCCGCAAAAGAGCAAACATAGAGAAACATGCGGCGGCATAATAAGTAGGAAAAGGTCCTCCAGTACCCAGTACCAGTCCCCAGCACACAGTTCCCGCAGTTTTTCCCTGCATTGAGAATTGAGGACGATAGTCAAGTTGTCTGCATTCAGGCAACAACCCCGAAAAATATATAGCCGCCAAAAGAAGAGGAAGCCACTGAAAATATTCCAATAATTTTAAGCCAAAATTTATACGCAGCTCCAAAAGTCCGTCCTGGCCCTCTAAGCCATGGTTTATTGTGCGCTTTTGGCCGATAAGTTTCCTCTGCCTGCAGGTAGCTAGATGAATATTTTTCAGCCAATAAGTTGAAGTTCGTGTGGCCAGAAAGTTAGTTGAAAATGCATAAAGTTTTTCCAATGCCTTTCAAATGAAAATTGATTAATAATGCAAAATATTTGATGGTCAAGGGAGGGAGAAAACTTTTCCAAAGGCTTATGAAACCTAAACGTGCTTTGAAAGTTATTAAATATTTGGATTAGTTTTGAAATATTCTCTTGAGCTTTTTAAGTAAGAAGATTTATAAAGTTCAATAATATTAAACAAATAAATAATGAATTGTATCTTTAAAATGCATTACAAAATCTATTTTGATATATTTATAAGGACATTTTAATTAATTTTCTGAAGGTCTTATAAGCCTAGTATATTTAATATTTAAATTCCATAAAGTAAATATATATTTAGAAGAATAAATTAAACTTTTTTTACTCCTTTAAAATGCTTTTATATTTATTTTTAACCATTTAAATTTTGTTAAGTTCACATCATTATTATAAATATATTCAGTAGCCAAAACCAATTCCTGACAGTTCAAAAAAGTAAAACAAAAACCATGTCCTTTCTAACCCCCGTAACCGCAGTCAACATTTTTTATTTTCTCTCTTTAGCCTCAACCACATTTCATTGCATTTGGCAAATCATTATGGTAATCTATATTAAAACCAAATTGCCCAAAGGCCATTCATTCCAACGACCAAGCGAGACGAGCTCCCCATTAAAAATTCTATTAAAAGTTATTTACGGCAACTTTGGTCCATTGAATGCGACAAAAGTTGCAAGCACATGTCCTGCGAGCTGTGAGGACAACGACGACGGAAGACCCCAAAGCATTGTCTATGCACGTTCATAAATAAGAAATGCAGTCGGGGCGACGTCGAGTGTCCAACCCTTCAGCTCCTTCAGCTCCTTGATAATATGCCCATCTCCTCCACTTTCCCCCCCTGCCAATTGCAAACCCCCTTTTTCCATTGACAATAAATTTGCATACACAGCACTTGCACTTCCTGTGGCCGCATGGCGACCGTGCAGCGCCGCTTGGCTCGAAGGAAGTCGTAGGAGCCTCGCAGGAAGGCAAGTCAGTTTATAAATGCCGATCAGCATAATTGATTTCAGGCACAAAAAGCTGTATTTATCACATGCACAGATACTTGGGCAATAAACTAGACTGATTGTAGATAAGGGAAATAATGCAAGGCATGAAAATGGGGGAATTTTTTGTATTTGTGACTTTAAAACTGAATTTTAGGTGATTTTTATGTTAATTTAATTGAATTTTAATTTTTAAAAATATTAAAGGGCAGATATTTATTTAAATTCATTTATTTTTTAATTATTTAAGTATAATTTCTATTTTCTTACGAGAGTATATGTTAAAGATATAAATTTTAAGATCTGAAAGCCTTCACTGGGTCCTTTATGAGTACAAAAAACATTAAATGCAATATTATTTTTAAGTATTAAAAATATATTTCTATGAATTCTTCATAACATATTATTTTAACATTTTTAAAAACATTTTAGAAAAATACCTTTTAGTTGATTTTTATGTTAATTTAATTGAATTTTTATTTTAAAAGTATTTAAAGGCAATAGATAAAAAAATACAATTTATACTTTTAAATATATAAAAAATAAATAAATTTATTTAAATATTTAAAAATTTAAGTTCTATTTTCTTACGAGGATATATGTTAAAGATATAGATTTTAAGATCGGTGAGCCTTCTCTGGGTTCTTGTTGATTATAAAGTACATAAAATTAAATTAAATTAGATATTAAATATAAGTATTTAATATATATTCCTATAAATTTCTCATAATATCATAATCTCATAATCATAATTAAACATTTTTAAACTTAATTTGTTGGAGGTAAAGTGATACAAGTAATTAAAAAAGTCATTTGCAAATGAAAAACAATGAACTTACATACCTAAAATATAACTTTTTATACAATTTTTAATTTTTTCCAATTTTTATTTAAACTTTTCTATATTTAGCTATATTTTCCTCTTCATAGATTTTCCCCGTCAACTTAAAATCCTCTCCGCTTCATTAAACAACGCAAATGAATTCATTATTAATTTAATTATCATTTCTATTATTCAATTCCCGTATATAAATTATGCTTTCAACTGGCAATATGCAATGATTGAATAATTCGTTAATTGAATTTTAACGAGAGCGTGTGTGTTGAATCAATTTTGCATTATCTCCGAATCTGTCGCTAGAGGCACTGGAAGGGGTGACAGAATCAGATGGAGATGGAGAGCTCAGCTCGACAATCGATGGGTAAATTGGATAAGGTAGAGATGCAGGTCCTTGGCCAGGAGATGTGCTGACAAGGACTCTCATTAGGCACTCGAGCGGCAGCAGCAGGCGATAACGGGCCGAGAGATAAGGGCGTGGATCCGGGCGGAAGGAGATGGGGAGATTGAGGCTGGAAACCCAGACCGAAGACCAAAAAGGAGGCTGAGGACATTCGGGCGCTGAAACTAGAGCAAGGACATAGCAAAAACTTCACAAAAACTAGAGAGAGAGCGAGAGAGGGAGAGCGAGAGAGAGAGAGGAGAGAAAGAGAAGAAACAAATTGTTACATTGCCTGTCCCGAGAGAGAGATGTACATACAAATGCATATATAGTGCAAGTACATGTGCTGCATGTCCTGTCGGAGTCCTTGTGCTGCTGCAAACAGCAAAACAGCAAAAGCAGCAGGACAACTGACAACAAGGAGCATAAGCTACCTTCAGCCGAGATGTCCTGATTATGACAGCCCAAGGAGAATGCGGCCGGACAGTTGAAAATTGTTGAAATTCTCCAGGGAGCTTTGGCTTTCATGTAGCCATCATGTGGATGCCCCTTCCTTTTGCCTGTCTGTGTGTTAATTGCCCGAGTGTGAGTGTGTGTGTGTTGCACATCGGAAAAATAACATGGCAAGCAGGAAAGGGAAATCCAGCAAAGGGAAAAGTGAGAAAAAAAAAATAAAAGGGAAAATCACACACACACAAAAACCAATTCGATTTAATTTCCAGTTGGCAGCCACCACATCCTCTGGAGGGGACATACTGAGAGACAGACCATCGAACACCGCACATCAGATGCAATTAAAAAAAATAATAAATGAAATACCACACTGATAAAAAAGTTCAAGACTTTTCGTCAAAGTATTTGAAAGTAGCGCAAGAATATTTTGCTCTTCTTTTGAGATTTTTTTGTTCTTTTTTTAAGTTGTTTTGGTTTGAAATGAAGCTTAAAATTTCGTAATTCCAGAATTTTAAAACATATATTAAGATTTTTGGTCTTATATTTTATTTTCTTGAAAGAAGATTTTATTTTTTTTTATCAGTGCAGCCAAGAGGTAACTCATTTGGGAATTTTCCGTGATTAATGCACAAGAGCTGGAAATAGTTTCACACTGGCTTTTATAATGACATGTGCATATAATACAATTTGGTTGAGATTGGATGGGATTTTAATTAGATTCGGATGGGGATTAAGTGGGCAGAACAGAAATGGGGATGGGGAATATATCAAAAAGTTTGACATATTTAAATTTAATAGGTTTTTAAGTGATTAAAAGAGATCTTAGTTTAAGTATTTAATTTAATTATATATTCCAATAAACTGTTGTAGAATTTATTTAAAATATGTACAATAATATATATTTAAATTAGAATACTTATTAAGAAAAAGTACTCATTGAAATTCATATATAATAATATTTTAAATGTTATAATATATACAGTGTAGAATAAATAAATTCAAACGATAATTCTTATTTACAAATGGTACTTATTGAAGTTAAAATATTAGTATTTTCAATGTTAAAATTGTATTAACAGCGATGAAAATCATTATTTATTAATTTAACCAATTTACTTATTTAGAAAAATCTAAAAGTTTAAAGAGAGTTATACACTTAAGTAATTTTAATTTGAGCGGAAGGCCGAAGTAGCTATTGCTCTTTCCAACAAGTTATCATATACTTTAAAGCATCTCAAAAGCTTTATATAAATAAATAAATAAATTTTAATTAAAATTTAAAAGGAATATAATTACAATTTTTTTAAGTATATAAAAATTATTAAATAACCTTTAAGCTCTTAGATATTTTTAAATAAGTAAATTTAAGCTATACACAATAATTTCATCAAATAGTTTCAGCAAAAGAAACCCCTAAATTATTTAGTTAAAATCCAAAGAAAATATATTTTGTAGACCATTTAAGCGTTCTGAAATATTTATTTTATTTAAAAAATATTTATTTGAAATTTGTAAGCTTTTTTATATCAAGTTATTTTCAATATTTTCACTAGTACTTTATAATAAATTCCCCTAAATATTTCTTTAACTTTTAACACAAACACTTTTCTATTTAAACCAAATATTTGCTTATTTATAACATTTCCTAAACTGTTCCTGCTCCTTTGAAGTGCCAAAGCATGAGCCATCCATCACCATCATCATTATCGTTGTGATTTTGCCTTTCGCCAGGCTTTCTCCACTTTCTCCTCTCTCTTTACTCCCCACTCGAGTCACTACTCCTTCTCCCACTTTCCTTTTAAAATTCTACAACTTGTCCTTATATTTACGCGTAAATGCGTATTTGGCCAGAAAGTTGTCGTTGCCCGTTGGCGGCTTCCACACTGAAGAGAAAGTGTATTCAGATTGGCAGCACCCTGGGGGATAGTCCCTCGATGGCGCGGCCCACATGGCGTATGAGTGACAGCCAGGCAGCGGCAGTCTGGCAGCGGCCACGTCAAAGTCGTCGTCGACGACTCATATCAAATTACCGTTATGGTTATGCACAGGCTGGGGGATGGGGAAGGGAAAGGGAAAGGGGGGTTAGCTTGGAACCTAATGAGCCTCGAGGGCAGGCGGCGCTCGGCAGTTATCAATTTCTATATATTTTCTGTCATATAGAACGAAAGGAGCAAAAACTATACAGAAAAGCGTTGTCTCCCAGCTTCATGTAGGGGGAGTTTTTACTTTAAAAGTAAGGTAATATCAAGGGGAAAGTCATAAAAAAAAATATGTGTATATAGGCAAAAGATTAAAAAATGATATGAAATGATATATAATTTTTATACCCTTACAGGATATAATAATATCAATCATAAGCCTGCAACGAAGTGAAAGAGTCGTTTCCGATCCTATCAATCATATATATTCTTGATCAGCATTAACAGCCGAGTTGATCTAGACATGTTTGGGCGAAACAAAAAATTGTACTTACAATTTTTTAAGTTTTAAATTTACAATGCTGATTTCTACACATATAAATATATGAATTAAAAATAAATGATTGTTTATGTAGCGTTAGACTTTTTCTGGGAATTAAATAAAATATATATATTTCTCACGAATTAGTAGTTTAAAATTTTAAATAAACATATCTATAAATAAATAAACAAATTTTAAAATAATATATTTTCTTTGCAGTTAATCATTTAAGAGAGAGAAAGACACACCTAAACAAAAGCCACGCAAAGAGATATCGAAAGCAACTAAAAGAGAGACAGATACCGGGAAACGGAAACGGAAAAAAGAAACCGGAAACGGAAAAACGAAACCGGAAACGGAGAGGAGACGAGTCGAGACGAGAGGAGAGGAGACAAGGAGGCGGCAGGCAGTGTTTGACAGTTGAGGGGCAACCATCGGTGATGTGGGACACATCCCTAGACGGGCAATGCAACAACCCCAACGTTATATACCGTCTGTATCTGATCTATATGGCACGGACGAGATAGAACTGCTGCTGGACGAGATTCGGGAGCTGGAGCTGGAGCCGGTCTGCTGTCAGCTGGACGATGAGCAGGACTTTGAGATAGCTGGCAGCAGGGCCGGCGAGCTCTCTTTAGCTCACTCGCATTCGCATTCGCACTCGTTGTCCCTGGAATCGCCGCTCGGAACGTGCACCTCCTGGGACTCGCATGCCAACTACAAGCAGAGGGGCGGACACACCCCGATGCCATGGGGCGTGGCCCTCCACTGTGATCCGCAACACTTGAAATCGCCTACAGGGATTGTGCGCATACTATTGGTGGTAAGATTTGGGATTGCGGACTATAAATTCTTGTAATTAAAATACATATTTATTCGTAGTTATCCTCGGCCGCCTGTCTGGCCTGCGAATGCTCCGCGGGCACCGTTCAGGTGGGCCTCTTTCTACTGCCACTCATCGGACGCCTGAGGCTGATGGTCTTCTGTGCGCTCTTCTCGCTACTCATCACATGCCTCATGCTCTTTCTGGATATATCGCATATAGCCCTCATGTTCCCATTCAATTGGACGAAAGTGGTACGAATTTGTCACTTTATAAAATAGGAAAAGATTAAATATTAATGAATATTAATTTACAGAATACGTGGATGTACCTGAGTATTGGTTTGATATTTATTTTGAGCTCCACATTGCTTGTCCACATGGTGCTGTATGCCACTGAGTACACCTGGGTGTCCAAGCATTCCAAGGACACGCTGCTGGCCACTGGGGTGAGATTTCCTTATTTACTTCGATAATTAAATCATTAAATATTTATTTAAATGTATTAAAATTTAGATAATTGGCTATTTGTGCGCCTTGGAGGCATTTCTTCTATCGGGCATCGCATCCTGGCCATGGACTCAGTACCGTCAGGTGCCCGACGATGCCAGTGAATTGTTTATTGAGGATCGCGAGATGACGCCAATGAGTCCCATTAATTGTAGCACCGATCTGCAGGCGACGCCGTATCATCATAATGGCAATGCCACATCGTCGGATCTATATAACCAACAACAACAATCGTCCTATAATCAAAAGCCTTATATACCTGGTAAGGATTTGGTTTAATCCTTTCAAGATCTAAGGTTTTACTTTGTCGGTTCTTTGTTAAGCTATCTTTTTATCAATCATAATTTGTAAAAGAAGTAAAAGAGAGAGAAAACGGTTCGGTTTTCGTTGCTCGCGCTCTCACGTTTTTGTTGTTTACTCTCTTTATATAATTTTATCTCAAGGATCATTTATATAAAGAGAGGAAGCAACTAACTAACTAACTAACTAAACTATCCTTAAGAGAGCGTAAAACGAAGCAACGAAAACATGAGAGCGCGAGCAAAAAAGACCGAACGTTTTCTCTCTCTTTTACTTCATTTACAATTTAAGCGCTCTCTCGTTACCAGTCCCCAAAAGAGCAAAACCATAAATTCCTTAGCTAAAAACGCTCTTTGACTTGTAAACTAACAAATTTTCCCCATTTTATTCCCACAGCCAAACGACCCAATGAGCTCAACAATCAGCGTCCAGCATTGGGTCACACACAAACCGCACGGTCGAAACCCAATCAGCGCTATAGAGAAGGCTACCACTATACATCCCGCCAGAGTCCCACTTTCGTGCTGGGCGATGATCAGGGCAACGCCGGTCCATCCACGTCCCGTTCCAATGATAATTCTAGTGCGTGATAGTTTTTAATTCCTCAGCCAGATGAAGACAGACAGAACAGCGAAACGGATGAATTACAGAGATCTCTCAGCTACCAGAAATTGGAGAATACAAAATTGAACGGAAGCATTTCGGTCAGTGTAAGAAACCACAAGAAAAACCAAAACAGAAAAACAAAGAAACCAAATTGTTAATTAGTTTAAAGGCAAAACTCGTCGGGATGAGACACCAAAACACAGAGAGAGAGAGAAAATATTTAAGCCGAGCGAGCAAAGCAAACAACAATAATAAATTTAATAAATTGTGTGTGTATGTCAAGAGAGAGAGAGAAATTTAATGAATTTAAAGAACAACCAGAGGAAATTTGAAACGAAGCAGATCAACCAGATCGAAGCCCATTTGATTAGTTATACGAACACCAAGAAAAAACATTTGAAAATTGGTCAATGTGTTGAGCTATAACTATAAATATATATGAAAAAAACAAAAGAAAACCTAATTGGTAATAAAGAAAATGAATACGGTATCAAGGTAACGCGACAAATTGCAAGCAAAATTGGAGAAATTAGAAATTACAATGAGCATGGAAATGGAAATCAACTTGTTATAAACGTAGTTTTGCTTATTTTTTAATAAAAACAAAATAATTCAAGAAAAACAAAGCCTAAATGACCTTCTTACTTCATTTTGGGTATCAAAAAAAGTTATTTTTTTAAGCAAATTGTTCAACAATACAACTGTTGGTGAATTTACAACAATACAACAATTTTATTGTTGAATTTACAGCAGCGCTTCGAAAAAAAATGCATAAAATCATAAAATTCAGACTTAAATTTTACTTCAAACCCAGATCCTTTTCAATGGTGTGCGAGCACACGGCCATCATCTGATCCTTGACGCTGACAAAGTTGCGAACAGCCGCAGGCTTAGCCTCGGGCCAAGCGCCCAAATCCCGATAGATGGGACGGCAGAACTTCATGCGGAAATTGGAGTTGGCAAACTCGAGAATCTCCTCCAGGCGCTTCATAAGGCGAGCACGGATGATCAACCGATTGACGCGGAAGCGAACCTCGGCATTCTTGGAGCCCTTCAAGTTGTACGTGGACTCGAGGAGCTCTATCTTACTCTCGTTCAGGTCAACAATGTCCTTTTTCTCGATGAGTTTGCCAAGGAAATCAATCAGTTG
The DNA here is from genome assembly GCA_008042585.1 of Drosophila punjabiensis. Classification (NCBI taxonomy): domain Eukaryota; kingdom Metazoa; phylum Arthropoda; class Insecta; order Diptera; family Drosophilidae; genus Drosophila; species Drosophila punjabiensis. Next base: position 76,524 of record VNJR01007164.1, read on the forward strand.
GTGAATGGAAATGGTCTGCTTGATGTCCTTGTTGTCGCCCAGCTCGGCCACAGTCTTGGTGCTCCAGAGATTGGCCAGTTCCTTGGTCACATTGGACAGGGACTCGTCGAACCTGGAAGCATTTAATTATATGTATTATAAGCTTAAATCAGACTAAGATTATATATATTTACTTGGGAATAATTGGTGGCATGCCCTCGCTGGTTAGCCACAGATCCCAGTCTATGACACTTAGCTGATCCTTCTTGTCCGTATCCTTGAAGTAATCATACAAAGCAGTCTTGAAATCATTGGTTTCAATCGATTTGTAGGCATATCTCTTCAGGTAATCCCGCAGGAAGGGCTCAAAGACAGTCGGGCCGCCGAACAAGTCCTCCAAATAACGCAGGAATGTAGAGCCCTTGATGTAGGGCACCGAGGAGAAGGCATCATCGGGTCCGCAGTCGGACAGATTCACCACCAGCTTGCTCAGCTCCGGGGTCTTCTCCAGCTGAGTGCGGAGGCACTCTTGCAGATCCGTGAGATTGCTCAGCATCTTGAAGTCCAGCTCCTTGGCGCCCTGCATCCTGCCAACAATCTTGGACTCCACAAAGACAGTGAAGCCCTCGTTGAGCCAGAAGTGCTCAAAGTTCTTGTTCGTCACCAAATTACCCGTCCAGCTGTGAGCAATCTCATGGGCCACCACATCGGCCAGCGACTTGTCCCCGGCCAGCAGGGTTGGCGTCACAAAAGTCAGGCAGGGATTTTCCATTCCTCCAAAGGGGAAAGACGGAGGCATCACCAGCAAATCGTACTGTTTCCACACATACGGCCCGCACAGCTCCGAGGCGGTCTTCAGCATGACCGCAGTCTCGGAGAACTCCTCGGCGCACTCATCCACAATGGCCTCCTCGGCCCAGACGTTGGAGTTCTCCCCCAGAGGTCGGGAGACCAATCTGCCAATGGCAATGGCCACCAAATAGGCGGGTATGGGCACCTCCTGCTTGAACTGGGTCTTGCCAGGCTCCTTCTTGGCAATGAGGGCACTCATCAGGGTGGTCAGTTCGCTGGGATGCTCCACGGTGGCATCGTAGGTGAACTTCACCGACGGCGTGTCCTGGCAGGGGAACACGGAGCGAGCATGGATCGCCTGGCACTGCGAGAACATGTACGGATGCTCCTTGCCCAAAGTCTGGGCGGGATTCAGCCACTGCAGTCCGCTGGCACTGCTCGAGGTCTCGTAATCGATCCGAACGTTGAGGCTACAACACAACAAGTGTTTCGTTTCCGATTATTTATGGGGCTCTCTTATAGAGATTAGATTATCTGGCTTGATGTGTGGCTCTTACCTGCCCTTAGCCGTTCCTGATGGCAACTCCAGCGTTAGCTTCTGGCCAATATCATCCACGGGATCGCTGATGAAGTAATTAATCGGCAGCTCTGTGCCGCCGGCCAGCAACGTGGCATTGGTGACATTAATGTCGCGGACATCAAGGAGCTGCAAGGGGAGGTCAAGGAGGAAGAAGTTTAGGGATTGGATGAACCGGAATTAAAGTAAAAAATTAGTTTCTTTCTACAAATATCTTCCAAAGAAATTCTAGACTAGATTTTTCCGTTCTTTCCCTGCTTTTCCAGTTCCTTCCCTGCTTTCAGCTCTCCCAGCTTGTTCCCTGATCTTCCAGCTCTTTTCCTGATCTTCCAGCTTTTACATGCTCTTTCAGCTCTCCCAGCTTATTCCAGCTCTCTTCCCTACTCCCCCAGCTTCCATTGTTATACTCACAATCTTCTCCAGATTTCCAGACAAAACATTAAAACGATGCTGGACACTTCCCTGCAGCTTGGTGGCTGCAAAGTCAACCTTCCAGTTGAGAACACTGTGCTCCGTGGTGACCAAGTCTGGCTGGGAGTACGAGCTGGGATCTACAGTGCCCAAGCGACCCATTATATAGCGTTTTTGGATCTGGTAAATCGGGAGTGGTCTGTGCAAAGTGGACAAGCCGCGAGCTGGAACTGAAATAAAAGCACAGGAATGGATTTTATATAGACATTAAGACTCAACGATTAAGCTTATCGCTAAGAAAACAAAATTCAACCGCAAGATAAGCCTTGAATTGGGGTTCTTTACAACAGCTGTTGGTGGTTTTCAGATAGTTCAGATACTGTACTTACTATATAGTATATAAATGCAGTAAAGGCGTCGCCGTAAATGGAAAATAAATAATAAAAACGAGATGAAAATGGCAAATCACCGGTGACGCGTAGTGTGACTGTGCGATGTACAGAATACCAAAGTTTCCAGCGACAGTAAAATGTATCTTTTCAGGCACTTTGCTAACTGGTCATACTTTGTCGGAAAATTAATACCAACTCGCCGCGAAAACAGTTTTCCGGACTTTTATCCGTTTTTCAAGTGTTATCCGTCTCGGAAAAGTGTTCAATTCGGTGCCTGAAGTGTCGGGTCAGGCCTTAGCTTTGGGTTTTCAACGGAAAGACCCGTAAAACCGGAGAATAACATCGAATAAAAAACGCGCGCGCTTTTTTTGTGTGTGTAAAGTGTATTTCGCTTAATTACAATTAATTAATTCAACAAATCAACGCAAAATGTAATCCTTGGGATAATCCATGATGCTGGGAAAGTTCTCCAGCGTCTCCTTATCGATGTGATCCAATCGCTGGGGCACGGAGCGCGGCGTCCGTATCTGATTCGTGACATTCTGCAGGAGATCCTCGGGCACCTGATCGTCGGCAAACAGGTGGAGTCGCTGCATCGTGTGCCGTCGCTGCAGATTCCCGTGCATCGCATTGTACACCGCCTTTTTCATGACCAGCGTGGGATCCTTCTCGTGCAGCTGCCAGGCCAGCGTCCAGGAAGCGCCGCCCGGATAGCCGGTGTGATGGAAGTAAACCCGTTTCACCCACTCATCGCCGGGCAGGGCGATCTCACGGGTATTGATGAGCACCACATGGTCTCCGCAGTCATCTGGAAAACGATATTTACGGAGTTTTAGTGAGTTCCATTCGAGGATTACTTGCTTAACCTAAAACGAGGACAAGTGGCGGTAAGAAAAGGGGCATAAAAAGGGAGTTGCAATCAAAATGGAAGAGATATTTCCAGGCGTTGGAATTTTACATTTGTGGAATATTTACTGGAATGAGAGAGTGCAAATTGGAAAATAATTCTTTACTGGAAAGTGTACTAATTGGAAATATACTGGAATGTGGAATGAGATGGAATGAAATATGGAAAGCAAGAGTTCCATTTCTTCGTTTAAAATAATTTATATACTATTTAAATTAGTTTACTATTTAATCTGTTGATATTTATAATTTTCTAAATTATTTTTTTTTATATATATTTTTTTGCTCTTAAATTTTAATTGCAACTCAAATTATCTTAATAATTACCATTTTCCACAGTTTAATTTTATTTTTGTTTTCTTTTTTTCTTTGCTTTACTTCCAGCGGCAGCAACAATAACAATAACAACAACAACAACAAGTACCAAAAAACACGCCGGTGATGTAATGACAACCCGAAATGCCTCACAAAAACATGGTTTTTTAACAATTTCCGCGTTAAATATTTAAACAAAAACTTAACAAAATGAAGGACACTTACTCATCGGATGATAAATCGGCTTGTGCAGGCCCATCAGGTGCGTTTTAATTAATTTTGCAGACTCGAATGGGTTTTGCCAGGTGCAGTCGTAGATGTGCCAGGTGCGAGCAAATGTTGCCCATTGCTAAATTATGGATAAATTTAATTAATTAATCTATAGATATTGTTAACAACACTATGACGCACCTGCACACGTTTGGCAATGGACATTTTAAAAAAGTTTTAATAGAGAAATCTAAGAAAAACTCGGAAAGAAAACTTTTCCGGATTGTTATTCTTATTTTTTTGGAGATGCAAGAAATACGATATTTATGTGTCGATATTTTAATTGATTATATATTCGATACTTGTTCCAAAACTGGACACACTAACCTGACAAGCAGTTCATAATCTGATAAAGTAGTGCATGTGCGGTGTCGAAGCAAGCAGTGTAGTAAAAGCAGTTTTGGCAAGCAGTATTTGGCGGGTAATTTAAAATTCAACTGCTTACAGTATTTTTGAAATTCTTAAAACTTATATTTTATTTTTCAGTTTTTCCTTATAAAAAACCACAAATTAAAGTGTTCGGTAAGTTCTCTTTTTGAATATTTCCCAAATTAAAAACTCCACTTTGATATTTTTTAATGTTATTTTGTGTGTTTTTGTATTTTTTTTTCTGTTTTGTGGTTTTATTTTCGTTTGTAATTTCATTTAAACATTTTCTATAGTTACTAAAATTACTTATGCACTGTTTATTATTAATATTAGTTAAATATTATTGAAAATACATTAGGTTGTTTTACGAAACAATTTATATAAACATCCTTGGTACATTTTTTTCGCCTTCACTCGCTCTTTCTTTTCCTCTTTTTCCCCTTTTTCCCGCTTTTCCCCTCTTTTTTTTAATGCATTTTCGGAAATGTTTAAAAACTAGCAAATAAGTCTAGATTTTAGTTACAGTTTTTCTTTCTCACTTTTGCTTTATTTAAGTTTGTTTTTGCATTTATTTATTTATAATAATTTTGTGTGTTTTTTTTGTGGTTGTTTCTTTTTTTTTGCCATACATTTTATGGAACTTAAATTGTTAATTCGATTTACAAGTTTTTTTTGTTGCCAAGTGCGTGTTTTTTTTAGGGTTTATCTCTACTCCTTCACATATAATACACACGAGTCAGTTTTCTCTTCATTTTTTTGTTTGCATTTTGAATGAAAATATATATATTTGTTTATAGTTTTTATCATATATATATTTATATATTTATAAAAGTTATTTACAAATTGATGCTTAATGAAAATTCCCTACTTGATGCGAAGTAACGTGTTCTGGTTCTCCTTTTTATTATAATTTTTCTTTCTCTTTTTTTTAGGGGCAAAAATTATTGTTAAAACTTTTCAAGTGTGTGAGCATTTTTTTTCTTAAATTTTCCTTCTTTTTTTCCCATATATATATTTATATATCTTTTGTCCCAACTCAACAAACAACAAAAAGGTGTAACAAAATGTGAGCCAAGATTTCATACTTCGGAATATTAAAAAATGCCAACGGCCTACAGACTATTTTTGGCACCGAATCAAACACAAATTAAAATTATAATTTACACAATACACGAGAGAGATTTAATTTAAACTTTACACAAATTTAAATTATAATTTATACTTTAAACTTTACACAATTACACAAATTAGCGGGGTGATAGTACGTGTGATTAGAATATAAAGTAAAACAAGGAGCAAAAACGATTGCACAAAACCCAAAAATTTACAGTCGAACTTTGCTAACATGAAGAGAATTTATTAAATTATTTAAAGTGTATTTTTTACGCCTGAAATAATGTGTAAATTAATTGGAAAAATATAAGTTTTAACTTTGATTATTATTTTTAATTTAAAAGAAGTATTTTTAAAAAAGTTTTCAATCTAAGTGTGCAAAAGCGTTTATCTGTTGTTTTTAGGAACTTTTATTTTAGAAAACAATTATTTTTGAGACTTTACTTTGAGGAAATATATTTCAGTTTTTAAATTGTTTTTATCAATAAATGAAAGCTTAAAAACTTTTTTAAATTTTGCTTTTGAAAGGATTTTAAATTTAAATATTGCTTTTGTAATGTTTTTCAAAGAGGTTTGACTCTAAAATATGGATTTCAATTTTTGTAATGGAAACTTTAATTAAATTTCAAAAAATATTCACAGCAAATTTAAGTAAATGATTAATAAATCATGATGAAAATATTTATTAAAAACTCCTTAAAAACCTTCCAAGAAAAATGAGTGAAATAAATGTAAAAAAATTTAACTTTGACTCTTAGATGTGGACTTTATTTTTTTAACAGAAAATTTAATTAAATTTAAAAAATATTCACAGCAAATTTTATTAAATAATCAATAAATCATGATGAAAACATTTTTTAAAAACTCCTTAAAAACATTTTAAAATATCACTGAAAATGCATAAAAATTCAAGATCTCTTCTAATATTTATCCAGCTTTTTTTCCGACTTTAATTTAATTCCAAATCCCCAAATTCTTGTTAGCAAAGTTCTACTGTATCTCCTCCCCATTAATATAAGTTATTCCCCTCCTAAAGCACAGCATGTGGGGCGGGGGATGCGGAGCCCGTGACTTTCTGGAGCATCTGCATGAGCTGCTCGGTGGCCGATTGATTGGCGGCCACCACACCGACACCCAGCCCCAGGCCCAGACCAACGCCCACGCCCAGACCCAAGCCACCTGCGCCCCCTGCTCCGCCACCAGATGGCGGCGAGGAGATCGAAGTGCCCGCCGAGGCCGAGGATGAGGACGACGGGGTCAGCGCCAGTTTGGATTCTGGGAGCAACAAAAGAAGCTGGATTAGATTCGGTTTCGATTGTCTACGGACTGCCCTGCATACTGTCATCGCTCTCCAGGTAGGTCACGTAGGAGTCGGTGCTGTCCGGATGATGGTGCGACGTTATCCCGGAGTCCAGGCTGCTGCCCCCGGGTCCCTGCTGCTGCTGCTGCTGCTGTGGATTCTGCTGGGGATTCGGGTTCTGGTGATTGTGCGGTCCGCCCGGAGGCGGCGGATGTTGGTGTGGTGGTCCTTGCCCCGGGTGGCCATGCGGATGCGGCGGTAGTACTGGCATCCCATTCAGGTCATAGCCGTGCATCTAAGGAAAGAAAAATGTTTATAATTAAGTAAGGAATTTCTATATTACTGGATTTTTATTGATTTAATAACAATTTGTAAGCTGTAACTTTAAATTGAGTTTGACGCAAAGCCAACATACATTTATAAACAGCTTTACAACAAATAATTGATGAGGATTTATAACTAATTTATCATCTTGATTGAAGTTTATTCATGTCTGCTTCTTCAAGTATTTTAAAATAATTTTTATAGCCTTAATTATTCATATCATGATAAAACCAGTTCTTAAAATCATAGAATCACAGAATCTTGTTTGTATTGTGTTGATTGGCTTAAAAAAAGCTAATCAAACTTGATTTTAATTTCGAATTAAATTATTTGAGTAGAAGTTGCATAAGAAATTGTGACCCAATTTGACAAGTTAGTTTTGTATTTATTTAGTTGTAAATATTTAGTACTTAAATATCGCGATTAAAGTAATAAATTTGGTAAACAACATGCATATATCGCAACGTCAAAGCATCAATTTATTGACTTTCTTATCAAATATATTTTATTCTTTCGATAAATCAAAACGAATATCGATTAATCATGCATATATCGCAAGGAAAAAGTATTGATTTTTCGATTTTCTTATCAGATGTATTTTATTCTTTCGATAAATCAAATGAAATATATATTTTTTTTCGATAAATCAAAAGGAATATCGACTTAGTATGCATATATCGCAAGGTAAAGGTATCAATTTATCGACTTTTCTATAAAATATCGATCCAGCATCAATATAATGATATTTTCTGTCATTCCTAGACTATGATGAAGCTAGTTTCTCCTAGGTTTTGGGATATATATTATCATAAACCCTTAGTTACTAAACCCTTAGTTAAAACCTTACCTGATTGACCAGCTGCTGAAATGCGGGGGTGTGTGTATTGATCGCCCCATTGCTGTCGAGATCGGCGTGCAGGGCGAAGTCGCTTAAGGCTTTCCACGGCGGTTGATATGTCTGCACGTCGAGTCCCTGCAGATTCAGTGGGGAGTCGTGTCGCACCGGCGAGCTGGCGATCATGGGTATGCCCTGCATGGCGCCATAGCCCAGCTTGCGACCCTCCTAAAAGGGAGGGAGAATCAAGTTAGATATATATTCAGGATCATATATTCAGTCAGTGAGTAATACCTTCTCCTGTTGCATTTGCAGCTTCATTTGGATGGTCTTCTTCTTGTCCTTGCAGCGCTTGTTCTGGAACCAGACGCGGATGACGCGGGGCGAGAGGCCCGTCATCTCCACCAGCTGCTCCTTCATGAGCGCATCAGGTCGCGGATTAGCATTGTAACAGGTTCTGAGGAAGGATTTTAATATTTTCCAGTTAAAAATAAGCTCAAAAATTTGAATTTGAAGATTATATTCAAACTCACCTGAGCGTATGCAGCTGCTTCTCATTGAGCACGGTCCGAACTCGCGTTGGCTTGCCATCCGAGGGACCCGAGGGTCGCTTTTCCCTAATACTTTTGTGTGAGCCCGATTCGCTGCCAGAATCTGCAAAAGAAAACAAAGGAATTTCATCAATTTGTTAGCTATTTTTGGCAAAAATCGTACAACCAAAATTCAGCCTTTTGAAGTGCCGTTTTTGGAAGATAGCACACTTTGGTTGGTTCTTTTTTCTATTTTTGTTGGTACCCAAAAATAAGAGATATGTGTATATATAGCGCCAAATGTTCAGATCAAAGGCACACGCGCTTCGATCTTTTTTGGGTAATTAAGTCGTGTTTCACATCCCCCGAAACATGAACTTATCTAGTTTCCGATCGTTCAGATCGATCCAATGCGATGTCTATCGCAGGCGGCGGCGCTCTTTTGAAGAAATTTCATGGTTATCGAGGGTTGCAAATTGCCAAAAAAAGGAAAGAAACTCTTGGGCAAATCAAGGTTCATATTTTTTACAGTGTTCGTGGTATTTTGACAGGCGGGAAACTGAGTTTTTTGATTTGGAATGAATTAATATTATATTTATTATTAATGAATAATAATCTGAGGTTCTTTTTCTCATAAAGAATGAATTATTATTCATGTCTATTGAAGGAATTTCTCTCTTTACTCTTATCGAGGGCTGCAAATTACCAAAAATTGCAAAGAAAGTGTTAGGCAAATCAAGGCTCATATTTTTTACAGTGTTTGTGGTAATTTGAAAAGCGGGAAACTGAATTTACTGATTAAGAATGAATTATTATTATACTTGTTATAAAAGAATTATATTTGGAGGTAAAATTTAGAAAGTATGAAAGCAAACAAACAATATTTGCTACATTTTGTTACTAGTTCATTTAATGGAATGTATCCTTAACTATTTATTATTTTTTTAAGAGTGTTTGTAGAACTTTCAAAAGCGGGAAACAGTATTTTTTAATGAAGAATAAATTATTATTGCTTTAATTATTGAAAAATAATATTCTGATTTTCAAACAAACAAACAATATTTACTACATTTTTTTTACTATTTAATTTCATAGAATGTTTCCTTAATTATCAATTATTTTTACAGTGTTTTTTTGTACTTTAAAAAACTGAATTTTCTTATTAAGGAATAATTATATTCCCTAGGTAATTTATGAAAATTTATTATTATAAATAAACGACGAAACCAATTAACAATATATTTTTCTAATTAAAGAAAAATATGTACTACATTTTGTTACTATTTAATTTCATAGAATGTTTCCTTATTTATTTATTTTTTATTACCTATTACATTTCTTAGTAATCCTTATATTTCTCTCAGTGCCTTTGCGACTTCAAAGTTGCCGCGATCTGTGCGCGTTTGGCAAACACTCGATCAGACTGCATGCCGTTTTCGAGTTGATCACAAATAAACGGCAAGTGAATATATATGCCGAACTATGAATGGGGAATGCTTGGCTTGACTTGCCTCAACTTGACTTGCCTCGACTTGACTTGACTTGGCTGATTGATCATACGACCCGTCGACCCATCGATCCGTCGATCCGTCGATCGAAGTCAGTCAAACAAAAAGTCCAATTCCCAAGAAGTTGCTTGTCAATGTTTGCCCGCTTGAATGCTTCAATGCACTGTGAAGTTTTTGTTTGTCCAAAAGCCAGCTCTATGTCTATGGCAGAGGAACCCTTTGCAAAATGACGGAGCAGCAGGAAGTGGAGAGGAGTTACGAGGAGGTGGAGGAAAAAAGCCACACACGTTTGGCATCCATTCCGTTTGACAACGCCGCCCCATGTTGATAAGGTTCTTCTCCTGGCCAACTCTTCGTTCTCCGTTCTCCGTTCTGGTTAAACAATGAGATTATGTTGACGATATGGTTTGACAATTGTCGAACATTGTTTGACGTTTGCCGATTCCTATTGACACTCCTCGCCCGCTATCTATCAGTTACAAGGATGTAACGCTGTTTTTAGTTTTCTTTTTTTTTCTGAGAACAAAACCCGATGCCGAAGCTCGTAGCTCCACTTCCCATTCACAAGAACCCGACCAATTTGGGCTAATTAGGATTGGCAATCTCTCCCGCTTTTCGGTGGAAAAATGCGGCGGGAAAATCGCAGGAAATGGTCTGAAATGGGGAGAGCCCCCATAAAAAAAATGTGAAAAAGATAGCTGTGGGCTGTGTTTTGGTAGCTAAACTGGGAAAACAAGTCTGGAAATCACTAATTACCTTGATTTTTTTATGGCCAAGATTTTTATGTTTGCCAAATAAATTATAATTTAATTATTGGGAAAGATTTCAATTGGAAATTTTGTCTCTTTGATTTTGAAATATGGTTTACAATTCATGGAAGTTAATTCAATCTTGAAGTTAGGTTATTTTATGGGAAATATATTAAGGGAGTTTCTTGTATAAAGAAAGATTTAATAAATAAGTCATAAATAAGTGACTTTCTTGTATAAAAACTTTTTTTAATAATAAGTTAATAAATGAGTCATTGAAACATCTCAAAAGTTAACTAAATAAATCTACAACAAGGCCTTTCCCAAGACAACTTAGTATTCAGTTACATTTTCCACTCACAGAAAGCAAATAAAAGCCAGAATTTCAGACAAAGAAACATAATAATTCCTCAACTTCAAGAGCTTCAAATTGAAGAGGTTTTATTGTCAAGATAAATAAACAAAAAACCCTTCTTCTTCTTCTCCAGCTTCATCCCCAAAAATCTCAAGCACCTAAAATCAAGTATCCAAAGTCCAAACACACTCACCTGACATTGAACCCAATTCGCTGGAATGGTTGTTGTTGCTAAGGTTGGTGTTGTTGTTGTTACTACTGCTAATATTGTTGTTGCTCTCCACCGAGGAGGAGGTGAGGCTGCTCTGTGAGGATTTCTCGAGAACATCATGATCCTCCTTGCAATATAAAGCTCCGGCATCGCGTAACGCGAACTCATCACCTGTTTTTTGTGTGTGAGTAAACATTAAGTTATTTGTTGAGTAAATATAAAAAGGCAGGCAGAGTATATTGACTGAGTAAATTAAATAATAATAATTAATAATAATAATAAGAAAAAGAAAACCCACCTGGCAGCAATTGCCGCGCACACGCCGAGCAGCGAAAGCACTCGATGTGAAAGATTTTCGTTTTGGCCCGCATCACAAAATCATTTTTGCTGAAGGAGTTGCCGCATTTATCACATTTTGTACCAAATAATCTGGAAGTTAATATTGAGAGGAATATAAAAAGAAGATAAATATGAGGCTATTTTTCCATTGAGTAAGAAATATTTTGGGTACATTATTTGATTTAATTAAAGTGTTATTATGTTATTTTATTTAATTAAAGCAACCTTTCAAGGTTGTTCCCATCATTCTAAATTACTAAACTATACATAACATTATTTATATATTATATTTATATTTATTTATTATATTTTACATTATTTCTTACTAATAATATAGGAATTTAAATATATATTTTTTAATTGTATTAAAAATGAGGTATTTTTTCCATTAAGTTAGGAATATTTTGAGTAGATTAATTGGTTAAATTAAAGTAAATTTAAGTGATCATTTAAGGTTACTCTCATTACTGATTATTACAAAATTAACTCTTCCTTAATTAACTCTCATTATTTATTGCTTATAATTTGCGTAATTCAAGGCAGCACTTAAATTAATGTGGCCAAAGCAATAAACAAATAATAAAGCAAATAAACAAATTAAACCATAATTAATTATTGACTTTCAAAGCAGGAAGTGAATATAAAAAGTTGGATGCCTCAGAATTAGTACTTCAGAAAAGGGATTTAACAGTTCAATTATAATTAACAATATAAAAAACTTGAAACAATTTTAATAAGCTTTTATATATTATTTTAAAGTTTTAAGGTAAATAACCCTTAAAAGTGTATTTGATTATAACTAACAATATACAAATCTTTAAACACTTTTAATGAGTATTTATATATATATATTTTTTTGTATTTAAAAGTAAATAACCCTTAAAAATGTAATTTTTTTTTATTTAGGAAATTATCAACCCTTTGAAATGAAATTTATAACAAAGCTTAAGTCTTTCCTTAACTTTTTCTTTTTATATTTGTATAAATATATCTTTGTAATTAAAGATTGTAAAAATTGCTTAAAATATACATATACTATATTAATTACTGCTCTTTCTTATAAAGTAAAATCAGGATATATATCTCCACATGTTCTATAAATATATATTATTATTAAGGAAAAAGTTCCTTGCAATCTCGGTGAAATCTCATGATTAAAGCTCTGTAAACAGCCTTGAATAAGTTCACAAAAAGGGTCGAAATTTTTACAAGGGGGGCAAGGGAAAGGGGTACAGCACAGCACAGCTGGGGGTAAGAGTAGCTCGTTTATTGCCATAAAATAAAAATTCTTTTGTTAGCCTTTTGCCGACACACAGCGACTACATCACATCGATGACTGTGAGCCGAGAGTCGCATGCTCATCAATCATCTGAGCGCGCCGTGTGTGCTGCTGGTGGAAAAGTGTTAATTTATAGCTTTGCACGTGTTAATCAATTATTCAAAGATTTGCATGGCAAATAGTTGCGACCGATAGCCGGCTTTATGATGGCAAAAAACACAATCAAATAATAAAAAATAACTAAAAAAGAAATACAAAACACGAGAGGCTGAAACACTGCTGTTTTTTTCTTTACTTTTTATGGCACGTCATACATTTAGCGATGATGGAACCCCAAAGTAGCGGCTACTGGACCAGCTGTTGATCAGAACATATATAGTATATAGCATATAGCCAGTAGATCTCTGTAAATCTTGCATCTTTGGGCTAATTGAGTAAGCTAACAAGGCTGGCTAACAAACGAAGAAAATAATAATAATACTCGTAAATAAAACGTTTGCCGGACGCTACAATTGTGGAGTTGAAAAAAAAAATCGGATGAAAAGGCCAAGCGCATGACAAGCCGAGTGTCTGAGATTCGAGGGCTGAGCAAATATGCTTTTTCTGGGTTCCCAAATCGATTGGGCTGAGTGGAAATTAGATAATGTTTTGGAACTCAGAGCTACTTATGGGGTTTCCTCACGAGATTTATGGGTTTTTAGGGTTCAATGGGTTTGTTTTCTAGGGGGAAATTTATTGGTAAAGTTTTTAAAAGTAGATTTAAGTTTTTTTTGGTGCTTAAGTGGGTTTTAATTCATTTTAGAGATTGTTTAGTATAATAAATTTTAATATTTAGCAATTTTAAAAACACTTTTTAATATATATTTCTTATTTATTGTATTTCCAACTTTCAAAGTCTAAATTAATATTCCATAAAAATCTGTTTATACCTTGTAAACATTGTAGAAAATAATCATGTTTTTGCTTCATTGACCTATCCCCCATTTTAACCATGATTTCTTATTTATTTATTGATTGATTTTTTGTATTATTTTTTTCTGCTGAAAACTCACCTAACATAATCACGCTTGCAGTAGGTTTTGCCATCGCGCACGAAACACGTACAGCTCTCGTCCAGGAATTGCCTGCACTCCTGGCACTTCAGACACGCCGCATGCCACTCGAGATCGGGGGCAACGCGCAAGATATACTGATCGTGTATTTGGCCGCCACAGCCAACGCAATGCGACAGGCGTTGTTTTTCTGCAACAAAAAAAAAAAGAGGAGGAAAATTGTGAAAAAAGGAAAATTCGTACAAGTATTTATGATTTTTGTTGGGTGACAGGAAAATATAATGCCAAGGAGAGCTTGAAAGTTATAAAATGTTGACTTAAAGGAAGTTTTTTTTAAGAAAAAGTAAAGAAAAATATTTAAGAGGTTGTTTTTTGAGTAAAATTATTAATAGTAATACAGGAAGTAAGGTTTAACTATTATTAAAGCTGAATAATGTATTTTCTTAGGATTCTACTTATCCTAAATATTAAATCTTTTATTTATGTATTAAGTACTAAGTTATGTGAGCTTGTAATAATTTATTGAGATTTTCAATAGAAGTAATAAGACCACTTTTGATTTTGTATACCCATATTATTATTCTTTTTATTTTCTACAAGACTATTTCCAAATAAACTATAGTTTTTCCTTGCCAAAACAGTTCCTTATCAAATATTTATGTCTGAACCCAATGATTTATAATTAAAAAACCTCAAATACCTCAAAAACTAAATCCCAACAAATAAATCTCAGCCGTCGGTAAAAACTCACAGATCCCAACTAACTTGTTTCACTTGCAACTTTTCCCCTGATTTATCCTCCGATTTCCCCTCGGCTTATTTTAATTTGCTTGCCTCGGCATTTTGTTTTTGTTTTTAGTGTTTTTCTTTTTGTTTTTTATTGCAGCAAAAACTTAAATTCATTTTGCCAATTATGCCTTTTGGAAACGTAAACAAATAGCAAAGTGAGACAGCAAAGACGGCGCTAATTAACAAACTGTTATCAAATAATCCCCGAGTTTTTCCCTCCAGACGAAACTTTCTACTGCCAAAAAGTTTTTCCCTTTGCTATGAGAGAGAGGGGAGGTGTAGAGGGAAGGAAAAACATTTGAAAAATTCATAAATCCTGGGGAAAAACGCAGCAACCATTTTCAAGTATTTAAGTTGAGTTTCCTCTCTTCTCTTCTCTTCTCGAAAGAAAACTTTTCCTGCCAAAAGGAAAAGAAGGAAAAAAAATCAATGCAATCATTGCCACATTATGTACAAGCCCCGCCCCATTTCTACTCCGATTTTGCCCCCATTTTCCCGCCCCTCATTTGGATTTTCCCAGCCAAAACCCTTGGTAAATAAAAATATATATGTGCTGCTGCCTGTAATCCTTGGCAAAAAAAAAAAAGAAAAAAATAAAAGAAAAAGAAGGAAAACTTTTTCCTGCTGCCGATGAAAAATTAAGAAAAACTTTGACGCGCGTTTAGCACGTTTTAAATGTTTCGTTGCCTCACGCACACACACACAGCACACACCACACACACTCACTTGCTCGCCAGCACACACAGATAAAATCTGTATCTGTTGCCTTGCTTGTATCTTTGTATCTTTAAACGTGGCCGCGTATCTGCCTGTGTGTGTTTTTCTTGTTTCTTTTTTTTTTCAAGGGGAGTGGTTAGGGGCTTCCAAAGGGGGCCTGCAAAGGGGGGTCCAGGGGGGAGGTAGGTGTATCTGTATCTTGCGTATCTTTCGCACTCGCTGTAGCTACACATGAATTATTTATAAAGGCGGAGCAGACAAGTTGCTGGCTGCTGCCGTTGTCCGTTTCTCTTGTTGTTTTTCTTATTGTTGCTGCTGCTGCTCCCTCGGTTATATTCTTTTCCTTACTTTTTTTTCGCCAATTTTGATGTCGGTTTTTGTACATTTTTTTGGGGGTTTTTGGATGCTCTTTAAAAGGGGGTAGAACGAATTTTCAAAAGAATTTGGAAAGGAATCAGTGGAAAAAAATTATAAAATAAATTTAAATTACATTTTCCTAGTGTCAAAAAAAGTCTAAAGTTGGTAAATATTAATATTTTTTAATATTTACAGTTGCATTTTACTTCATTATTTCCTACAAAAGTTGTCCAAAAATATTAATTAATATTTATTTGGCTGATAGTAGCTTTCTTATTATTTTTTTAAGTCAAGCCTAATTTCTGTTTCTAAAATAACGTTAAAAATAAATTATTTTTATTTAAAATATTCCCAAATTCTTTATTATACATTTCTTAAAATTTCCTTAGCCTTATTTCTGTCTTTAAAATAATGTTTAAAAAAAGAATCTCTATCTAAAATTCCTTTAAAATCTTTAAATATTTCTTCTTATTTCCTAAGCCTAATTTCTGGTTTTGAAATAATATTAAAAATTAATTATCTTTATCTTGAATCTCCATAAAATTTTTAAATATTTCTTCTATAATTTCTAGGGTATTTCCTAAGCTCGCTTCGAATCTCAGAAAAAAAAAGTAGAAAGCCTTCGCACTTGGCTTGTAATTTATTGTTTTTTGCTGAGTATTTGTTGCTCTTCAAGCTGCAAGTACCTTCGAATTCGGACTCGGATTCAGACAGACTGGACGGACTGACAGACGGACAGCCGGCATTTACTTCCATGTTTCAGCCTCCAATTGCCGAGACTCTTTCTCCATTCTCCCCTCTCTCTCCCCCTTCTCTCTCTCCCTGAAAGTATCTTTCGGGTAGCTTGGGGGCATGTGTGCGCCTTTTTTCTTGTTTTCCTTCTTTCCTTGTATTTTTATATATTTTTTTTGCGCTCTTTCAAAATGTTGCTATATAATACTACCCTATATAGACATGTGTGATTTTGGCTGACTGTGTGCGTGTTTCTTTCTTTTTTTTGGGAGCCACCATTTTTGCGATTTTATTCTTTTTTTTTGGGAGGCAGCTTCCTTTGTTGTGTGTCTGCACGCGAAGAAAAAGATGTGTAGAAAAAGATGTAGCTCGAAAAGATAAGGGAAATAACTTTTAAATTAAAAATAATATATATTTTTTGAGCGTTTATGACATTCATTTAATTTTTAAAGTGTTTAATTTGGTTTTATAGGATATTTGAATCATTTATTTATTTATCTTTTTTATTAAATCATTTAAATTTTGAAGTATTTAATTTGGTTTTATAGAATAAGGAACAATTTTTATTTCTATTAAAAGTGTCACGGAAATCGTTAAAAATATATGAAAAGGGCATGTAAAAGTATGCTTTGGGAACAACGTTTTGTAGCACACTTTTTGGTCGCCTTTTAAGAGATTTTCACCATCTTGATATTTTTAAGAATTTTTGGTTGCCCAATTACTGAAAAATGTCTTCAAGAGGAAGCAATAAAATTAATGCAGCATACTTTTGGACAGCCTTTTAAGAGATTTTAAAAGCCGTGAATTTTACATCCTTGACATTAGTAATTATGTGATGATTTCTTTAAATTCTTTTTATATTTATTAAAATAACTGTTATTTTGTTAAGAATTGCTTATAAATATTTTTGTTTTTGTGCCTTTTCTCACATTTTTCTCGTTGTTTCCCTGTATTTTTTTTTGTGTTTGTATAAATTTCTGACATTTCGCATTTGAGATCTATGTATTTCCTTGCTGCTGCTGCTTCTGTGTTTTTTCGCATATTTTTTCTTCCGTTTTCAGAGGAGGATTGGGGAGCTACGCAGCTTGTGTGTTGCCTTTGCCGTTGCCGCTGCCTTAATGATCCTGCGCAGTTCGTTTTCATTTTTCTTTTTGCCACCCACTCACCCACACACACACACACACGCACACACCCATGCTGGCACACAGATACACCCGCAGCCATTATGGCTGTAATGGGAATTTAAGCGCAACTCCTGCGCCTGTGTGCTGCTTTTTCCGCTTTGAATGAGGGGGGTTTTTCCGCTTTTGCGGCGTATCTTTTGCATGTTATGTTGCCATTTTGTTGGTGGCTCCCCCAAAGGGGAGCAGAACCCACCCCTTACCCCCTCTTACGCTTATTTTTTTGCTCCTTTATTTTGTATCCTAGGGGTTGACGCGTCGCGGTTCTTTCTGTTTTTCGCTTTTTTGGGAGGAGAGACCGAGGCACACATTGGACCAAAATGCAATTTTGTCTCGTGTTGTCGTCTATGAATTTTTGCGACTGTGTGTCGGCGGTTTTTCGACGGGGGGCGGGGTGGTTTGGGGGGTTAATGCGGCCTGGCAGTAGGGGGTTAAAGGGAGGAGGGGAAGGCACATGCGGCCACTGCGGCTTTTTCACTTTTAAACGAGGAAAACGCTTCCAAAAGCTGCGTGTTTCCCATTTTCGCCTGTCACTTGGTTGCTCTGCCTCTCTTTCCCATTCATTTTTCCATTTTCCCAGTTGTATCTTTTCCCATTTAAATAACGAAACATTTTCCAACGTACGACTGGCACTTGATCTTCTGTGTCTGTGTCTGTGTGTGTGTCAGGCTTCACGTTTTATGCTCGAAAAAGGTGTTCAAAAGGTGTTTTTAATGGCCGCACCTTTTTGGCCATTGCTCTTGACCTCGGCCACCTTTATGCGAGTTTGCACATGAGGTAATTGCCAGGCGATCGGAAAATCTAAAGGTGGATTTAACTCTGCGAACTCGAACAGCTGTTCTCTGGGCTTGGCCTTAAATTTTGGGGGTTAAACAATGTAGTTTACCTTGTTTAGTACCTATTTACTCCATAAAATGTATTTTCCCTAGAGTGTTTTAGTTGAAAATTATGTCTAGACAGTTTAAAAATAAAACGTGTGACTTAAGGTTAAATGTGAACCTCTTTTTTCAAAGGTTTCAAATGCCAATAAAGCTCTTTTATAAGTTTCTTTGTACTTTGTTTAGTCAAAAGTACATTAATTTTCTATTTCGATATAGTAAACATCAATTTTTAAGCTTAACTTAACTTTTAAATTGAAAAATAAATCATTTTCCACCATTTTTAGGTAGAAATTTATTTTATACATTTAAAAAACAAATCTTTAAGCTCTTTCTTCTTACATTTCTCCCCTTAAAATACCCTCTAAAAATTTTCCCTCTTCAATCACAAACTTTCTTGCTTAAATAAAACCATCTTAAAGTCACTTTTATCTGTGAATTACATGCCTGACATTTCGTGTCTGCTGATGGATAGGTGATAGATGACTTAAACTTGAGCTATTGAGTTTCTCGATGGCACATCTACGAGATACTTTATGCATATATAGCTCTCTATGAAAACGCCCACCAAGAAGTGACTTAAAAAGATACAGAAGATGTCCCTCCATTTTCCACTGACCAAGCCCCTCTAACTCTGTGGCTCCTCCGGCGCCTTATCAATGTCGGCAATCTTTCAAAGACCAAAAAAATATACAAAAAAAAAGAGGAAAAAAAAGAAAAAGAAGAGAAATAAAGGGAACAAGTAGAATTGCAGTCAAATCAACTGGGGCTACTTCACAGATACAGATACACAACACGCCGCACGCACACTCGCAGATACAGATACAATGCAATGGCTGCCCCAGCATCTTCCTTGCCTCCACTCGCCCCCTCCTGCTGCCTGCTTGTTGCTGTTGCTCGACAAGGGGCAACATGCAAAATGCAAAGCATCGATAAGATACGTTTTTGGTTCGCTTTCGGTTCTTGGCCAACTTCAACTTCACATACGGCCAAGAAGAGGCCCAAGAAGAGGCGCAAAAATTATGGAAGCTCCGCCGGATATGGGCGCGATTTCAAAAGCAACTACTGTTTCGGGTCTCTGGGAAGGGTTTCAAGGGGAGAGGGGAAGAAGAGGAGACTGTAGTTGTCGGGCTAAGGGCACCCTTTGATTTATGGCATATTTGTTATAAAGGTAAATACAAAGCGCAGTCACACACAGAGTAGTCCGGTGAGGCAGTACGGCTTTTTAGTGGGATAAATGTGCGGCATAGCAAGTGCCGCTTCGCTTTTTTTTCGGATTTAACTAGGAATTTCACATGATCATAAAAATAGGGGGTAAAGAGTACAAAAAATATTTAAGGTGTTTATAATGAGAAAACTTACTCTCTTTTTTTGTCTTGAAGAAAGTGTATTTAAATATCTTTTTTTAATATTTGTTAGCCAAAAAATATTATATAAGAAAATTATTCTCTTTTTGTGCAGATTTCCATTTTGGGATAGGTCGACTTTAATAATATATATTTATCAGTCTGATTTTATTGTCGTATATTAAAGGTAATAAAACATACGAAATTTCGATAATGCATCATTATTAGACGGCAAAAAAATGCATAAAGCAATATTTTAAAGTTGCGATTCATCGATTTACGATATATCGATATTCTGTGATAAATAAATCGAAATAATAATAGTTGAAATAGAGGCAAATAAATTATTTTAAATTTGTATACATTTTAATCGATGTCAGTATTACAATTTTTTGATAATATCGATAATTTAACAATAACATCACAAATATGGGCAAGCAAATTAACTCAAATTTGTATACATATCTTTCGATAATATCAATATTACCATTTATCGATAACATCGATATTTTAACATTTTAACATATTTTCTGATGTTTAAAATTTCGATATATTACATTTTACGATATTTAAGATATACAATTTAGCGAAATATTTTTTTCATATAAAAAATTAAATATAAAATTTAGTAGAATATTTTTTTCCACATAAAAACATAGATTTTTTCCCAGTTTTCAAAAAACCCTCACCAAAGGCAGAATGAGAGAGACAGCTCAGAGCGCGTGACTTCTTGGAAAATGTGTCATTTTTCCTGGAAGCCCTTGAGGGATATTTTTATTCGAGTTTCGGAGTTAAAGTCACAGTTCTGATGTTCATTCATTTCTCGCTTCCTTTTTTTTTCTCCGATTTTTACCTGCTTAAAAAATTAATGATGACAGCGCGGAGCGAGGACGAACGAACACGTGCCCCTTTGCTGGTCGCTCCTTTTCCTCCTTTTCCCTTTTTTTTATTTCTCCTCGCCGGACAATTCGAATTCACATTTTGACAGACTCATCAATTTTGTAGATACGAGCGAGAGAGTCGCCGAGTCGAAGGAGGATAGAGGATGGAGGGGGCTTTTGGCCACTGATTAGGCCATGTTCCTGTTGGCCCTGGCTATTGTCTTGCGTGGGATGGAGGCTGGCGGCTCCTCCCGGAACCCACCACCGCACTTCAAAGGAAGTTTTGCGGTCTCTGCTGTGTGATTTGTTTGTCCTCCGGATTCCGGATTCCTGATACCTTCAATTGTCGTCTGAATTTTGCATACTCCTTCGGTGCAGACTTAAGTTGGCTTAATTAAGTGCAGTTTGTGCAGTTGCTTTGACAATGGTCTCTGGCATTATCTTAATTTAGCCCGAGAGCAACCCGAAAAACGCCCAAAAACCCCAAGTCCCCATATATATTTTCTCGATCGATACTGTGTGTCTGTCTGACTGTATGTCCTCCTCCCTTGTCTGTGTCTGGGCATGAATTTGCCTAATTAATTACACAAAACACAAAACCGAAAGGGGTTAATACCAGCAGCAGAAGCAGGAGCAGGAGCATGAGCAGGAGCAGGAGCAGGGCTTAAAATAGGGGAAGAAAATCCAGATTACACTCGATTCTTGTTGATTTCAATTTTAAGGGAGGATGAAGATGCTGCCTGGATTTTATGTAGCGATAAAATAGTAACTTTGCTAAATTATCTCAACATAAACTAGGTTGCAAGTTTATAGAAAATTCTTGCAAATTGAGGAGATAAATGGTCAAGTTGGACTTGAGATTAAACTTAAATCCTTAAAAAAGGGGAAAAGATATTTGTACAAGTTTTGGTTGAAGCTTATTGGTAAATGGGGATGGTAAGTTAGTCATTGTTATTAAAATTAAATATTAAATGCAGGAAAATATGCTATATTTATTTGGGATTATTTATATATTTTTGAGGCATTGTTAAAAAAAGTATTAAATGCATTAAATATTAATAGATTATAGATAATAGCAACATGGTAAATAGTAACATGGTAAACTAATTTACATTTTCTAGTAAAGGTCAGTAAAAAAATAGTAATTGTTAATGGTAAATACTGCAGCTAAAGCCATTTTTAAATTTTAGGAAATAAATTAGAGAATATGTAGGAGATATACTTTTTAATTAAAAGGTGAATTAAGGTTAAAAGTTATTAAAAAATATTTTTGTCATTATTTCTTATTGGCTTTTGACAAGCATTTACCTTTCAGAATTTAGTTCATATCATATTATAAAGATATATGTATATTGATTTAATTATTTAATAAACTATGAAGCTTCACTTCTTTAACTATATATTTGTATTAAAATGTACTTTTTATAACTTTAATTTTTATCTTAACAACTCCCCCTTCGTGTCACGCTGCCATCTCCCCATATTCCGCCGATATCGGTCTGTGTGTAACTCAGCAAGCGCAGCCAATAACTGATCAATGCAAACTGACTCTTCTCCTCAAATATGTATATATCTCAAAAAAGAAAAAAAAAAAAAACAAAATCAACAGAGGAGGGGGGGTCAACAAAAACAACAAAAAATTCAAAAAAATACAGAAAAAATACACACAACTAAAAGAAGCCGCCGCCAGGCAATCACTTTGAAGTGTTTGATTTTCGAATTGGCCGTCGCAGTTAACTGAATTCGTTTGTTGTTGTTGTTGTTGTTATTGCCGTCTGTTGTTGTTGGTAGTTGGTGGTGTTGGCTGTCGTTTTATTGAAGCCAAATTTGAATACTCGACAAGGGGACAAGGGGGGAGATGCCATCGGCCATCGGAGGCTGGAGGCCGGATCGCTGCTGAAGGCGCGACATCAAAGAGTGCCTGGACTCAAAATGGACATGGACACTGCAACAATTTATGCCACATCCACAAGAGAGAGAGACGACGAGATGTTGCCTCTTGGTGTGGCTGCTGCTGCCGATGCAGCTGTGTGTGCCGTGCGTTGTGTGTTGCATGTTGCCATGTTGCAAGACGGGCCCCAGAGGAACGGAAATGACCTTTTTTGTGTGTCGGCGGCTGAAAACAAAATGCCGATGTGCCCAAAGAACCCGAGTCTTGGCTTTGGGTTCTCTCTCAATGCACATTAAAAAAAATGTAGGGGTAGCTTGAAGTATAATTTTCTTGATATAAAAGGAAGAGGAGCAATTATTTTACATAGAAAAGAGATGTAACTTATTAGCAATGTTCAATATTTAGAGGAAAATCAATGCTAAATTTTATTTTAAAACATTGTCTAAGCAAACTTAACATGAAATAATATTTTTTTAAAAGGGAAAAGTTTATTTATATATTTTATGAAAATATTCTATATAAACTCTGAGAGAAGATATTAATGAAATAATTGTAAAACCAATTAATTAAGATTTTTTAAGCCCCTAATCCTTTTAAGCCATTTAACCTTTTTTCTTTAATCAAAGTTCTTTAAGTTTAAGAGTAATTTTGTAGCTTAAAATCATTCTTAATATGAGCTATTAATTTTCAATTAAATTGTAATTTAAATGTACAAGATTTATTCATTAAAATGTGACCTTTAAACTACTTTATAAAAGCTTTCTAAGCATTTTGAATATATAAAAAAATATAAAATAAAATCAAACAGAATTTAAATGCACAAGAAATATTCTTTAAAATGTGGCCTTTAAACTTCTTTAAAATGCTTTCCATGCATTTTGTAAATCTACAAAAATATTAAATAAAATATACATTAATATTTAGCACCCCAAAACTCATTCTTTATTCTATTTACATCTATTACAAGACCCTCTTCCATTTTTTCCCAGTGCACTTCCCATCTCCTAGCCCTTACCGCCTCAGCCCTCTCCTGCTGCATGTCGCCGACAGATGACAAGAACCGATAGTGTCTTTTTTTATTCGAACTGCAGAACCCAGAACCGAGAACCGAGAACCCGTCGGAGTCTGGCCTGAGCTGCTCTTTGGGCCCGGCTAAGTGATGATCATGATGGGTTATTAGGCAGGTTGCGTTGACAACGCATTTGTCTTTCAATGGGGACGCCGACGCAGGATTCTTGACCGGCGATAAGCGGGCGACATTTATTTATGGTGTTTTAACACAAGGCGCCCCCTCTCGAGGCCAAAAAAAAAAGAAGAAAACTACAGAAAAATCACAATCACAAAATCCCCGTAAAAATAAAGGCAAGAAAGAGAGATACTCTCAAAGGGAGAAAGCCAGTCAAAGTGTCAAATTAATGTCAGTAATGAACAAAAAAGATCTACTCAAAAATCCGTTGACTTTGATTTTTGACTGCAATTAAAAAGAGTCGCCGCACACAAAGAGGGAAATATGTTACCAACGTTATCCGAATGCAGTTTAACCTTTTTTGGTAGACTCTACAACGAGTTTTTTGTGTGGTTGTAAGAAATAACAAATATTTTTAAATTTATTTGATTGTTGATTTTCCAAGTGACCAGCTGCGCATTTTAGCATTTTTTGTACATAATTTTGTATTTGTTTGTGTTTTATTTTTCCCCACGATTTTAATTTGCATTTTTCTACATTTTTTGCTGTTTTTTATTTCCCCCTCCTCCATACATATTTTGCCATTTTAATTTGTCTAATTTTTTATGGCTTTCGGTTTATCATAAATTGCTTTCGGCTTGCGGCTAATTAGAATGTGTGCGATTTGACCACATTTTAGCCTGGCTCTGGCTCTGCCTCTCGATTTTGTTGTATTTGAATTTTCTATATATTTTTTTAGACTTTTTATATGTTGGCTCTTGTGTGTGCTGTGTGTACATATTTGACCTGATGCGTGTGAACTTTAACAGTTTTTATGCTTTATTTGTCGCAAATATTGCGCAAACATGGGACAAACACCAAGAGGTGGGACCCCCTTCCGTTTCTCCTTTTTC
This sequence comes from Drosophila punjabiensis, assembly GCA_008042585.1. Lineage (NCBI taxonomy): Eukaryota > Metazoa > Arthropoda > Insecta > Diptera > Drosophilidae > Drosophila > Drosophila punjabiensis. The sequence continues at coordinate 100,981 of VNJR01007164.1, forward strand.
CCCACTTTGTCACTGCATTTTCACTCCTTCCCTGAAATTCTCGTTTTGTTTGCCTTTTTCCAGGCCAGGTTCTCGGTTGGTATTTATTTTTATTTTTTTATTTTCAGTTTTTGCTGCGCCTGCGCGCACCTTTTGCACTTGAACATTGTCACTGGTTGTAGTTGTAGTTGTAGTTATTCTTGTAGTTTGTCGCCTGCCTCAGAGGAGGAGGTTGTTCTCGGGTTAACTAAATATATATTTTCTTGAATAATGCCGAAGATTTGTAGGAGTTTTGAGTTACGGAAGAATAAGCTAAGGATTTGCCATATAAAAAAATATTTTTTAATATATTTAAGAGTTGGAAAATTGGACAGAAAAATATTTTTAAGGAACTTTTGATATTTAAGTTCAATTTGCAATTATAAAAATATATTGAAATAGTTTTAAAAGTAGTCAAAAAAATATTTTTAACGAACTTTTGACATTTAAATTCCTAGTTTCAATTTTGTGTTAGTTTTTATATTGCGAAAAATTGGTTCCTTTAATTTTCTTTTGCTTTTAAATATTTCTTTATGTATTTAAACCCTTTACATTATTTTAAAATTTTTATTTAAGGTTTACAAGAATTCCTGATAGTTCTATAAATATTTTCGATAAGGTTTTTATACAGATAAAATTTTTTATAGAAGTATTTACTGTAGTTAAGAGCCATATTCTTTTTTAATTCCTGCAGTTTTAATTGCAGATTTACAGCAGCTTAGAATTTATTTTCTACGATTAAAAATTGCAGCTTAGTATTAATTTTCTCCAATTTAAATTTAAGCCTAAATAACTACTTTAATTACTATTTATTTCCACAATATAAAGCTTATCCTTATCCTGTTTTATAGTCAGTTTTTCTTTCTGCTTAAATTTTACAACTGAAAGTTATTTACCGCCTTGAAAAAATTCCCCAAGACCAAGTGCATTTTAGGTGTGGCTCTGCCAAATCTGACTTGGAATCGGATCCACCTTTACCTTATATATATACATATATAACTCTAGCTTGACCGTTATAAAAAGTTAAGACCTCATTAAAAGAAGCCGCCTGCTTTATGGCTTTCGACGATCGAGTTGCCCATTTAACGCGCTGCCCTGCCTCCCTTGAAGGTCCTGATGCCGCGGATCCCTAGAGTATTTAAAGCCCTGGACGATTACGCACACGCAACTCCAGAAAAAAATAAGAAAGTAAAACAAAAAAAAATCGAAGAAAAAGAGAGGTTCAAGAAATTCAAGACCGCCGACCGCCAAAGGCTTCGAGGCCTGTATTCATGCAAATTTTTAACTTCATTTCGGCTTCGTTTTGTTAATTAATTTATATTATTTTATTTGGGTGTCGTATACACCGCATTTCTCAGTCAGAGTCGGAGTCTCTCTTTCTCGGTTTCTCTGTCTCTGTGTTCCAGTTGGAGAGTCTCTCGGAACGACAAATTTATATTTAATGAGCTTCATAAAATTTGAATTTCAAAGGAGCCTTGCACCGCAGCGGCATGTTTCGATACGAGAGACCAAAGACCGCCATCCGGAGACCACAGAGTAAAGAAAAGAAAACAACACAGAGATCAACTTGGACTGCAATCAAGGCAGCTCGTCCCGAGGATTGAGGTTTGAGGATTGAGCCGATGCCGATGCCGAGCCTGGCTGCGTTCCCAATAAATTGCTCGGTTTTATGGCATTTTAAGTAGGCCTGCTTTATGGCTCTCTTTCTGGCTCTGAGTGTGGCTCTTGCTCTTCCTCTCCAGAATCTTGAATCTCCTCTTGGTTCTAGTTCTCGCTTCTCCGCTGATTCATCCACTTGGACCTGTGTGGTCGTCGCTGGCCAAGTGGAGATGTATTACCCAGAGATGTCTACCCACTTTTAGGCGGCGACAAAACGCTCGCCGCCAACTTCCTCATAAATTAAAAAAACACACAAAAAGGCGGCCAGTCGCAGTCTCATTGAGAGATCTGCAAAAAAAGCCTTCTTCTTGGACTCGTTGGGTCGGTTTTCAAGTCGAGTTTTTCGGTGGGCAACAATTCAATTTGACATAATGAGCCACATTTTGTTTACATGGTAAAAGAAATATATGTTTTGAGGTGGGAGGGATTGAGTTATAATTGGGGTTTTATAGATTTTTAGATTTATAGAAAATTTTACAAGACATTTTCTAGACTTATTTGGTTATTAAGATAAAGATAGAGACTTATTTTAAGCCTTGGAAATGTTTACAGTTTTCTTTGTACATTTTAAAACATAAAAAAGAACAAATTCTTGCAGAATAAAAAAGGATTCATACTATTTTTTATGATTTAAATGAATTTATCAGTGTTTTTGCAGTATATTTATTAAGTTTTCATTTAAATATATTTTAAATTTTGGATCTTTAATTGTTTAATTATATTTATAAATGTAAAAACTACCCAAAGTTAATTCTTCTTCAATATTTTCTCCCAGAACTCAAGATTATCATACTAAAATGTTTATTACCAAAAGAAATATTGAATTTATAAAATTATATTAATCTAATTTAAAGAGTTATAATGACTTTTTTTTACGTATTTTATTAAATATAATAGTTCAATACTTTCTTTAATCTATTCAATATCTTAAATCTTTTAATATTTACAGAAAGTAGAGACTTCAATTTAACAATTCTAATTCTCAGTTTACATTTCTTCCTCTCATTGTATATTCTCCCCACTCAAAAAATTCTTTATTGATAAAGCCACGATCTAATTCGAGAAGCATGATTATAATTTCCTCCAATTCAAACGGTGTTTTGGCCATAAAAAAAATGAAGAAAGAATGAATCAAGGCAGCAACTTGTTTGGCTCGTTTTCCCAACCTTTCCCTCTCCCTCCCTCTCTCTCTTCATTTCTTTGATTTTTCTTTTCATTTTCCCGTCTGGGCCATGTGGCAACATTTCAATTTGACATAATGAGCTGCAGGTAGATGCAGCCTGCACACATAATCATATATAGCATATAGCATATATATATATATATAGGCACGATTTCCCACTGAGGTGAGTCAAAATATTGTCAGGTAAGTAACGGTAATTGCGGCTACCGTCTGGCGTCGAGCCTAAGGAGATCCTCAAGATCAACCTTATGTCCTTAAGTCTTAATAACCCAAAAGTGAGCCTGAGCCTGAGACAAAACCCTGAATGAGTTGCCCCGCGGCGCGACACTCGAAATGGGTCTCGCTTTTCGGATTGAAGAAGGTTGCAAGTCTGAAATGATGTCTGAACTGAAATCTGGGATAAAGTCTGAACTGAAGTCTGAAATGAAGTCTGAACTGATGTCTGAGTTGAAGTCTGCGGCTCGACGGGCGGTCCAACCTGTTGCCACTTGACATCGAGTCCACTGGAGTGCCTCCTTAGAGCACAAAACAAGGCTGGTTTTCGGGGTTCCACCCCCTGAAATGTAATTGGATATGGCAGAAACTACTGCTGCTCTTTACAATTCCTCAATTTGATCTCAATTTTTCGGTTTTGGTTTAACAAAATTATGCAATTTCGTCCAAGTGGCGTCTGGGTTTGTTTTTTGGAGGCGCCAGCGGCTGGTTTTTTGAAGTCTAAAGTTAATTTTTTATATGAAAGGGAATTTGTGTGGGTAATTTCCAAAGTTTATATATGTTTTGTAAAAGAATTAAATTTATTTTATATTTTTATAAATATTTTTTAGCCACTTTACAAGAATTTAATAAATGAAATATTTGTTTTCTTCAACAATTTTGTCTTCATTAATTATTTAAGAATTTAAGATATGAAATAAAGTCATGAATAAGTTGATATATATTTTGTTAAGGGGTTCATTTTGTATATTAATATTATAAAAGATAAATTCCTTCAATTATTGTGTACTAGTATTTTTTTATACTATAAAAAGTTGCACAGAATTTGTGCAATTTTCTAGTTTATATTTACTAAACATTTTATCTGTATTTAAATATGAATGATTGCCTTTTTTCGGAGTTTTTACATATTTTTAATAATATAAAAACACGTCTAAAAAGATATGTATATTAGTTTCTCTTATCATTCTTGATTTCAGGGACTCTTAACTAAGAACATTTTTAAAGGAACATATATTTTTTAAATTTCTATAATAGTAACTTTGTTTCTATTTATTTTCCCAAATTTATTTGTTAAAATTATACAATCTGTTCAAGTGGCGTCTGGGATTTTTTTTGGTATGTGACGCCAGCGGCTTGTATTTGAAGTCGGTTGTCGCTTTATAGATCGTCGCCCATAAAACTCGGTCCAGTCTAGTTCATCTTCTAGGCAGCATCCTCTTCTAAATGCTGCCTTTGGGTGCTGCCTAGAATTTCTACGTAAGGCTCTCGCTTTTATTGTCTTTCATGCTTAATTAGTCATTAAAACAAGGGTTATAAAAATGACACTCGTAAAGAGAGTCGCCAGAGACAGAGCCTCGAGTAAAGCTTTAAAAACGACGCCATTAAAGTGGCCACCGCGTTGCATGCAGCACGCCAAAAAAAAAGGAAACACTGCCACAGGGAATATATACTATACTATACCCGTTGCACCTGAGCAAGTATATATAACAAGCGACTCCCCGTATTCCTTATTATATATGTATGCAGCCCAGGTGTCATATGCCGCAGCGGGTGTTCCCCCCTCTCGGAAATCCCAGCGGGAAATGCAAAACGCTCGCCACGGTCGCCACGCTCTTAATGAGCGCCAGGAGATGGACAGAGACAGAGACATTGAGGAGGCTCCTCCTCTGCATGCTCCGATCACACGCGATATTCGGGCGTGGCCCATCGCTGCTCCTTTATTTTATTTTCTGTTTGGTTTCGGTTAACTCCCAACTAATTTCTGGCCTGCACATTTATCAGTTGGCAGTGCCGCTTCTCTGGTTTCCGTCCCCGCGGGGGGCACCTCTGCGGGACCACAACAGAATTTCCCCAGTTGAAATTTAATATTTTTTTTTGTTCTTTCCACAAACAGTAGCCGCCTCTCACCTTGACAAGCTGCTGACACCTTGAATGAACTTTAACAAAAAAAAATGTGAGAGACAAAAAAAAGGAGAACACGCGGAGAGTTAAAAAAAAAAACAAAAATTTTAATTGCACTTTAATAGGCGGCTGCTGGCGGCTGCTTTAATATGCCCAATTCCATTCCGAGGGGGACTCAAGGGGTTAAGGAATATCTGGAAGTGCATTAATTAGGTTAGAGAGCTTCGGCTTTAAGCCACAAACTTGGCTTCAGTTTAAATTAACACCAAAAGTGGTGGATTTTTTGGCTTTAATTGAGGAAAGAGTACTTTAATCGAGGCTAAGGAGAGGTTTTTGCATTAAAATTGATACTTGGAAGCTTTAAATGGAATATAAATTATATACTTTAAGATCATGTTATGTAAGGAACTTTACAGAGATTAAAATGTAATATTTATTGAAATTATTTAGGTTAAACTTCAGTTATTTATAGATCATTTATATTTAGGCTAAATTTAAGTTATTTATAGGGTGCGATAAGCACTTTAAGTACGGCTTTTTAAGTGAACGAAATAATTAAGGCTTTTAGATATATTGCCTTAAGTTTTAGCCTTTATTTTGAGTAAAAAAATTGTAATATTTTGTTTATATATTTATTTTGAGTAATAATATTTTTTAGTATTTTATTACTAGTAAATAATACTGTTTATTAATATTTATTTTAAGAAAGACAAGCCTGTAATTAAAACTAGTTGAACTTAAACGCTAAGAAATTTACACTAATTTAAAATCAATTTAAAGATACTCGTTAGGTTTTAATTTTCCCAAGTTTTGCCTTAAAATATATCAAGAGTTGAACTATAAATAATATTTATATTACTTCTAACAAAGTTCCTTAGAATATAAGGAACTTATATCCACCAATTTAGCTTTAAAAAGTTTGTAAACTAGTTTTTGCAATTCTGTAAAAAGTTTTTAAACTATTTTTTTGCATTTCTATAGCAAAAAATAATTCTGAAATTAAAAAAAAATTATATTTGGTCAGAAAATTGTTCTTTAAATTAATAATACTTCTAACTGCTTAGGAGACACTGATTAAAACCCAAGGGAAATATCCTAAAAAATCTCCCAAACAAAATCTAAACCTAATTCCACGCAATTATTCACTATCTTCATTATCATTCTGTGACTTTTTTTTGGCCTAATCAGACCTCCAATAAAGCTGTTTTATTTTGTTTTGTTTTTTTTTTTGCTCATCTCTGAACGGAAATTCCAGGCATAATTCCCTAATTTCTCAACTCAGCGAGCTGTTAATTAATGCGAAAAAAGGGGCAAAGATATAGCCCCGAACCTGGCCTGGAGTTATGTGTTGGGGATGTGTCTGGGCCACAAATTGAAATATATTTGATAGGAGAAATCAGGAGGCAGGAGACAGGAGACAGAGCGCAGGCGCAGCACAGCTGTGTCTTGGTCCCAAAAAACTGCCAGGTAAGGCTGACAATAAAAACTAAACAAAAATGCAAACAGAAACTCGACCATAACATAACATATTGATCTAGTGCCCAGGGCCTGAAGTGCAAAATCAGATAAGCTTTTGGGATTTACGTTCGCCTTTTTTTGGGTTCTGTTTTTTCGGGAATTTATGGATTGCGCCTAAATAACTTTATCACACCCCTTGAATCCTTCGAATCCTCGGCGGGGATTCCGATATAAAACTCTACAGCTCACCGGAAACGGGAAGGCAAAAATAAAATAACAAAAACCTTGTCCGCCGGAGACAACAGGAATTTTTTTCGGATAGGAACTCATAAAATATAGATAACGTCTGTCTGCCATTGGCACACTAATGGGTGTGGTCTTTTTTTCGTGACGTCAGTTTTTGGTTTTTCTTTTTGTTTTTTGGGCGAAGATTTGTTCAAATTCAAAGATGAACTTGTTTTGGTAACAAGTATTTTTGAATTTATGGAAGGAAGTGAATAATGATGAGATAGGTTGGTTTATTATTAAAAAGGAAAGTTAATGTCTTAACTTTTAATTTAATTAAATATTTTATAGAACATTTAAAAAGGTACTAAGATACAGCTGAAGATCGAAAAGTATTTAATGGAGAAAGACTTAAGTTTACTCTCTAATTAAGCGTTTTACTTAAACAATCTTTATTGATTTCTAATTAAAAATAAAAATTAATTCTTGTAGTTAAAAATATATCAACTATTTCAATTTAAACTGCCTTAAAATTCACCCTTTTAAAATGATATATTGCTTTCATTATCTTTAAAACTTAACAATAGACCAACAACTTTACTAAAAGCATAAATACTTAAATATATTTTATTTTCTTTGACAAAAACGATAAAGTTTGATTAACTACCTCAACGACAGGGCATTGTATTAACTAAATAAATTCTTTAAATAAAATAAACCTAATAAAAACTATGACAACTCAAACAAATATTCAATCAATTTAAAGGCCTTAACCCAGTGAAACTACCGATGCTTTCGATGTCCGAAACAAACTAATCAAAATACTAAATAATGCGTTCGAAGCCCCGTTTAGAATGGTAATATAATTAATTTTATGGCCAACGTGTTACGTTAGCTCTGTTATTGGGTTTCCTTTCACTGAAACTCTATAAATAAACCCCAAAGAGATCTATCTGTGAACTATCACTCGGAGGGAATCTCTAACTAACCGAAGCTTGGTGCCATTCTCTCCCAGCTCTTAACCTTATAAAGCCGGCGATTGACACTTTACAAATTATTTCCAAAATTATTTCAACTTTGTTGTGGATTGGTTAAACATTTGCCCAATCAATTTTTCACAATTAACTTTCTGTTTTCGCCGCTTATTTTTTTCGTATTTCTGATTATGCAAATTAGCCAGCTTCGAATTTAAATGGAATCAATATAAATTAGATTAGGGAGCCACACAATTCGATTTTTTTTTTTGGCTAATTGGTAAACTATAAAGGCCAAAAAATCGTTTGGTTTTTATGGCCGCGAATAATTGTCATAAAGTTGTACAATTTTATGGTCTGCAAAAGTGGAAACTAGTCCAGCGACAGCGCCAGGCGATAGGCTATCTTTCAGGCAGAAAAAGATGAAGAATAAACAAAAGCTCGGAGGAGTTTCTACTATATTTAATTAATTTAACGACTACTTGAGAAGTTAGCCAGCGACATGTTGACGGGGGGCGGCGGCGGCGGGGAGTGGGCCTGAGTGTGACATGGAAAACTCATTAAAATGTTTACAGCGCTCAAAAAAAAAAAAAAATCAACAAACAAACAAACAAAACTCGACTCGGACTGTAAAAAAAGAGAAGAAATAGAAAGATAAAAGCGCAAAAATAGAATTACAAAAATTGTTTTCATTTCAAATATCAACTTGAAGCTAAACTTAAAGTTGATGCCAAACTTTGTGGGAAAGTTTTCAAATTAAAATTTTTGCGAAGCCATTAAATATTTAGCAGGACGGACAACTAATTTGAATTACAATTACATTTTTGCTGCAACAAACGAATGCAATTTAAATGTTATAAATTTGTATCTCTAAATGTATCTGCATTTGTCGCTCATCCATAATTAAATTTTAGACAATGTGAGTGTGTGTGTGTGTGATTATGATTATGATTTTTCATGTTTTCCTCTTTTTTACTCTCTCCCCTTATTTTTCAGTTAATTTTTGTTGGAATTTTCACTTGTTTTTTGTTGCTGTGTTCTGCGGTTAGACACAAACTGTCAGTTGAAAAATACAAAAAACATTTGTCACAATTTAGCAAGCGAAATAAGATTTTGAATAAAATATATATTTGCCGCTGTCCCGCATTTTTTAATGACACTCTTGGTTTATGAATAAAACAAAATGCATTTTTCGGTTAACAAAAACACACATCAAACTCTTGTCTAGCTGAAAAATCTCTCGCTCTCACTCGCATGGGATAAATTTTTGATCGCGTTTAATTTTTGTGAAATTGCTTCGTTGCGCTTAATTGCTCGGCATTAAAATGTCATTCAACTGTTAATTGGCTGGCGTACTATACACAAGTGTAAAGTGTGCTTAAAATAAAATACAGCTATTATTTAAAAGTTATTGCACATTTGGGAAGGTCCGAAAACCATTACAAAAAGAGTTCTCATCTCTCCCAGAGAAACTGCCTCGAAGATCATCATTATAATCTCGCCTCGAAGATCATCATTTTAATCTCTCTACCAAATTAATAAAATACAAATTATGGCCCATTATTCTATAGAACATATTTATTTTTATTAATTTTTGCTTTCATTTATAATTGTTTACGTTTCTTTATGTTTCAGGCCTTTTCCCCTCAGCCTTCACCTTTTGCAAAATAAAATACATCTCAAGGTAAGTAAGAGTTCAGCGCGTGCCTAACCTTTTTAATGATTTTGTGTGCTTAAAAATAATTCAAACAACCTTCATTACACATAAACTTGACCTCCTGGATCAAGATCTTTGGAGTCTGGTTTAAATATGATTTATACTCAGTCCTGATCTTTGATATCTTTGAACCAAAAACAAAACAGCTTTTATTTGGTGCAGACATTTGTTAACACGACTCTTAGCTCTCTTTTTATGGTCGGTTTTTAATGTGTTTCATTATGTGTTTATTTTCGATATTGAGAAAGTTACAGTTCAGTGATTACTCCGTGGCTCCACTCTTTTTTTAATGGCACTTTAATTTGTACAATTTTAATATATATTTTGTTTTTTTTTTTCGGGGACTACGACAATAGCCATAAATAAGTCATTAACTGCTTTAAATAGCTTTATTAGCGGTAAATGATACGACACTTTGGTTGGGTTTATTTAATGAGATTAATTTGTGGATTGGTAGTTTTTGGGAAATAAATATGTTAAAGTTGGGTTTTAGTTGGATATTTTAGAAGTTGCATGGCAATATGTTAGAGAGAACTTTATATAATTTTAATAGCAAGTTTTGGTTGACTTTTAAGTGGAAAATGCTCTGTAAAGTATTATGTAGATAATGGAAAAGGTTTATTTACTTATTTTTCGCCGAAAGATACAAATTATATTTTAATGCAAATTAAATATTCCGAAATATATTTAAATTTTAACCCTGATTGAGTAATAATTACTCCACCGATCTCTTTTACATATTAACTACCAAATAACCTTTATTTTTCCAACCCAAAACATATCTCTTAAATCTTAAAGTCTATCCTAAACGAAACCCTAAACAAGGTACTACCCTAAACCCAACAAAAGCAGAGATGCTTGTAATAAACAATTGTATCTAAAAAATACAAAAGGAGACATCTCCCTAAACTATAGATCCTCTCTAACCTTTTGTTTAACTTTTTTTCTGGCATTATCTTTTTCCGTATTAGGTTTCCCTCCCCTGATGATGATACTCTTATGAATTAGGTACTCACTTATCACATCGTGTCCATGACAATCCAAATCCAGGTGATGGTTCATCACCAGCGATGGCTGTAATCCAGTTTGATTGTGGTTGTGATTGTGATTGTGATTGTGCAACGGTAGCTGGTGAGCCAAATGGCCACCAATCTCTGCCATTACCATATATTTGGCTGACAGGACACTCGGCGAAGCACACTCGAGATTGGGTATCGGGTTCGGGTTTGGGGATTTGAATATATCTAAATTTTTATATTTCTTAGTACCGAACTCTAGCTGAAGTTTCGGGCATTTGAGCAAAGCAGGATATAGATTTAGATCTAAGGCACTGGTTATATATTACTTTCTATTTATTTAGATTTTTAAATGAAGTTTCGGTTCACAGAACACACTCGGGGGGGTCACGCGCGCGCGTATCTGTTGGATTTGCTGAAGCAGAGTATCTCGTATTTCGTATCTCGTATCCAAAAAATGCGACGGCAACCGACGATTGCAATCCGTTGCGTTGCGTTGCGTTGCGTTCCGTTTTTGCGATTCGGTTTTATCGACGACCGACGACGAGGAGGTGACGAGCGTAGAGCGAACGCGGTTCGGGCGAGCGATGCTCACGGTGCGGAGACTGCTGAACGACTGAACCGCGCCGGCCGTTCGTCGCATCCGACGGATGCCCCGGCGCGTTCGTACCGCGACGCACTCACCCCGAAATGTATCTGACGGATACCGAGCGCTAGTTAGAGCGGGACAAATAGCTTGTGCGCAACATCGGCAACCGGTTCTGAGGCTTTGTTCTGCGTTTATTTTTTTGCCTCCTCGCGTCCACACAAGTATCTGGGGAGTTCGAAACAGGAACAGGTGTTGGCATTGGCCCGCTCAGGCGGTCTCTTTCCCTCGCGACGGCAACAACGGACCTTTTCTAAATGGCGGCGAAGCGGGCCAATCGGTTGGACGGAGTGCGCATGATCCGGGGGAGCTCCCAAAGAGAGAGAGAAGAGACCAAGGGATCCACAAAGTCCACAAATGGAGGCACTCCTTGGGACCTCGGCCTGCCTGCCACCCTTTTTTTTGGCCTTTTGTTTTGCCAATTTCGCTTTTGGTTTTCGAAGTTTGTACTACAAAATGGTTGCACTTGTAACCGCCGCTCCTAACCCCTTTCCTCCCCTTTTGCCTTGTTTTGGAATTGTTGTAATGCGCTTGTCGAACTTTTCGGCTGGGAAAATTCACCCTTCCACCCTTGCCTCCGATTGCTGCCTTGCCTCACCTGTCTTGACTTGGCCCAAAGAATTCGGTTCTTGCGGCTTGCAAGGCGTCTCGTTTTTCGGGTGTGTGCTTGTGCAACATCATAATAATTATTGATCTCTTGATTTTGTCTTTTGGTTTTGTCTTCTCCTCTTCTCTTCTTGGTTTCCCTTGGTCTCTGGCTTCAAGGCCCTGTTGCAATTTTAATGACGCCCACGCCCACAGTACCCCCTTTTGTGGCATTATATATGTATATATAGTGTGTGTGTGGTGTGTGTGTACGTGTCGGTGTTGCGGTTAGCAGTTCGTTGACTTGGCACCCAGTTGCCAACATTTGCCGGCCGATGATTTGTTGTAATGCCAGTTACCAGCAGCAGCAACTACCATCGATGACTCTTGGGGCAACACTGGTAGAAAAATAGGGGTATTTAAAGGAAATTTTGGAAATTTAAGCAAGAAATTAACATTAAATTGAATGCAAAGCTTTAAGCTTACAAAATTGATTGAATTCTGCTTGAAAAAAACGTAACCTTCATCTCTGTCACTACTGGTGTCACCACTCATTAATTTTTCTATACCTAAATATGTCAGAACTAGTTGGGAATTATAGTCAAACTTGCTCTAACTGCTTCAAAATAATTCAAAGTAATAGAACTGGATATTTCTTGTCTTACATTATAAACACAAGTCTTAATTTCAAATCAGTTAAAATGCTTATGTAAGATCAGTGTTTAAACTTCTTGGGAATTATAGAATTATAGATGAAAAATGTTAGAAAAGCTTGGAATTATACAGTTACAGTTACAGCAAGAGTTAGATAATTGTTATTTCTCAAACTTACCCGCAGTATTAACTTTAATTTTTCCCAAAACAGATTGAAATTTATTTTCTTTAAAAATTTTACTAGAATTACTTGGGAGTTATAATGCCAAAGAGTCAGAAAATTGCCTATTTTGTACTTTTATTTAATTTTTTATTGAAAATTCTTCCAAATCCTTCGGAATTAATTATATTTCATTTTTTTTTTTGAGTGCCTCTCGAAACCCCGTCACTATTTTAGTCATTTTTATTTGACGTAGGGTTTTCTTTCGAAGGAGTGGCTCCGTGGGGATCTTTTTTGGGGGTGGTGAGGGTGATGGTGAGGATGGGTTTCCAGTTACAGTTACTGTTGCTTTTGCTGTAGCTGTAGCTGCTGTGGCAACTGTGTTGTATAATCAAGGTCATCGAGCTTCAGTTTCAGCTTGGCTCCGTTCGGGACACTCATTCATAGCCGCCGCGCCGTGTCTCTCAGTTAGCCAGACGCCGACATTAGTACATACTTGTTACTTGTTACAGCAGCAGCACCACCACCCAGCACCACCCACTACCACCCACCACCCACCAACCCCCCACTAACCCACTGCAGCCCAGCGATGGTACCGCCGTCGCTATCAACCCCCAAAAGCTAGGCGTCATCTCGCTCGCACTTGCAGGAATAGAGAGAGATGGGGCGAACGACAGCTGGCCAGCAGAAACAGCTGACTGCGGAGTATCTGTGTGCGTATCAGCTCTCTCTGCGAGTGTGTGTGCGTTTACTGGCAACATGAATTCAAAATTTAATTAGGTCCCGTCCATTAATTGGGTTAATTGAAATGCCGGTAAAAGTCAACGCTTACGAATTAGGACGAATGTCACTCAAGCACAGGCACAGAGTCACAGTCAGAGTCACATCGATATTCGCAGGTTATTCAACGACGGCATAACCAGGTTTCATCTCGATTTCGGTTGAAATAGTTTCAATAATTGAAATTGAACGAGAGTGATGGAGAGGAGTAGTGGGTGTTAATTGTGTTTTTGTTTCGTTTTACCAGCAAATGGTTTAATGTAGTTTTCCATCTTGAGTGACAGACAGACAGGGAGACAGTTCCAACTGTTGGGCTCTTCAGGGCTTTAATTGGCGACTAGAACTGGTCAATAATTGTTGGGGGAGAAACTAAGGAAGATTGGTACTAAACTTGGCAAGTAAATTATAGACATTACGAAAAATCAATAGTATTTAAATAGCTTTGTATTCAGGAAGGCCTTTAGGTTGATGTTTAATTTATAAATAGCCTTATAAATGTTAGTTTATATATATTTCCTTAAATAATTACTGATTATAATCAATTTAAATGCTTCAGGAAGATAGGATAAACATGTCGAATAATTATAGTTATTAAAATATCTATCTAATTAAGAATGTATTACAAACCTAAATATTTATATTTATTTTAATAATTCTTCTCATAATACTAATTGGGAAATCCCATACTTGTAGGTATACAAAAATCAATGGTATTTATATAAACCTTTTTTTCGGTGTAAAATTTATTAAAATAAATGTAATTATAATATTAGATTTATTACAAAAATAGTTAAAATAACCTTTTTTTCTTGCATATTTGTATAACTGACATATTAATTTTATTAAAAGCTTCACTAAACAAATATAAAATATATAATATTGCGCTTAAATCTCTTTATAATATATCTATATGTTATACTTAAGTATAATAAAATATAGAATTTATTGATGACTGACTTTTCCTTAATTGCAAAAAGCTGGTCCATAAAATTGTCACCATATATTTATAAATATTTTTTTACCTCGAAATGGTCTAAGCTTAAGTAAATGCAATTTTTGTTTACTTATTTGTATAATAATACATGAAATATTGTTTAATAAAGTAACTAATTTAGAGTCTTGTTTAATTAAGTAACTAAATTATAGCTTTAGAGCCTAGTAATTTATTCTTTGACTAAAAAAGAAGTAGTGCTTATACATATGCATTTTTGTTATTTAATTTAAAAATATGGTTAAGGCTTTTAATAACATACTAGATTACTATAATATTTTAGGGACGTTTGTACCAGGTTAGTAAATAACCTAAGCTGCATTTCGTTATATTAAACATAAATATCTTTGGTTTTTAGGGGTTTTTCTAAAAATTATTTGATTCTTCTTTAAAAATACTTCAACCCAGTTTATACTGACTTGACCCTTATTAGGTAACACCGAAACGTTCTTGAGTTTCACTTTCGTTTTTTTTTCTCCCCTCCCCAAAATATATTCCAGCTTCATCTGGGCAAAGGTTGCCTTTTCATTTTCCTGTTTATCTTTTATTTTTTTTTTTTTAAGCCGAAACGAAATGCAAATATAAACACAAATGGCAAATAGGCAATATTCAATCTGCTGTTGTGGCTGCCTCCTAAATCAGCATCGTTTTATTTTTCTAGCAAAAAGAATTTGCCAAAAAAGAAGACAAAAGTCGAAATAGAAAATGTATGCAAATAGAGGCGGGAAAAACTAGGGGAAAAACACCTACACAAACAGAGAGGTGTGGAAATCTGGCTGCCCCGACTTGTGGCTCATTTAATTTTCGCACTCTTGGCGGATCCGGGGGCCAGATGTTAAATGAAATTCGAAATAAACGCTGCCATGTGTAGTTGCGGTCGGATTACACGGCAATGCAGATAGCTGAGGGTCGGATTGGGGCTTGGGAAATAGAACGGGGGTTCTAAGCCCGGTTGAAATCTAATTTCCAATGTCTGCCAACTCTTTGGAGCCCGCCCCCCATAGTCCTCCCTCCATGACGAGCAGCGACAGAGCTTCTCCTCGATTATTCGAAAAGGACTCCGCCGCCATTGGAGTTTCCCTCTTTTGCATGACGTAGCAGATTATTTATTGTGTGAGGTTGTTGCTTAAGTATTTATGCAGAGTCCTCAGTTCTCTGTTTGTATTTGTGTGCACGGAGAAAAATAAAGGGGAGATTTGTGAGATGTTTTTGGATATAATTAATTTATTGTTAACAAAAAATTTGGACAGTGTTGGAATAGTAAAAAATATATATAATCGTACAAATGAAAGAATGTTAATATTTATAAAATATGGAAGGAGTAGCTCCTTCGATAAGAGTGGTAAAATTATCGATATATCGATAAGGTGTCGATGTATGACCTAAAGGTCGATAAGCATTACTAAATCGACATTTTAATGTGGCTATAGTTGTATGTGCATTAAATCGATTATCTCTATAGAAAAGTAGATTAATAAAATTGTTGATAAAATCGATATTTTAAATTTGATTTCGATATTTATCGATATTCAAAAATTAGATTTATTATTGTTATAAAAATTTGAAATATTTTATTATTCTAAATTAAATAGCATTTCTTGATATTCTTTTATATAAATATCTTTAATACGATATTATTTATATATATAAAATTTGGATTTATTCAAATTTTCATTATGTTCGATATAATATCGAATATAGATTATTCCTTAACACCCTACTATTTTCTCCACCTGCATCTAGGTGTGTGTATTTGTGTGTCTGGCCTGGTTTGTTGTGTGTCCCAAAACCCACACTACCAACCCCTCCCCCCCACCGCCTACCCCCTTGAATTTTCGCATGAGCAACAGAACACAACAGGAGCGAAAGGCAGGAGCAAGGGTAAAGGGGGGGCACAAGAGGAGCACAACAAAGTCCAGGAGTTGACTTTTATAGAGTCGCATGCACAATAAAGAAGTCTATTATCCTTTTTGCCAGCCAGTTTTGTTGCTGTTGTTGTGTCGCTGCTTCTGCCGCTGCTGTTGCTGTTGCTGCGACGAGGACTCCCCGGGATCGATATCCATTAGGAAAATTAAAATTGTGGCAGAGGCAATGAACGTAAAAAGCGGAAGCAGCCAGTCCGGCCAGTCAGCCAGTCAGCTCAGTCATTCAGTCAGTTAGTCATTCAGTCGGTTAGTAACTCAGTCATTCCGTCAGTTAGTCAGTTAGTCAGTCACCGGAGAAATACATAAAAAAAAACAAGGCAACCCAAAGGTCGACACTACTTGAAAAGTTTTCCAAGGATCAACTCGATATGGGTTTCTTTTTTTTTTACAATCTAGTTTGGTTTTTGTATGCGAATTATTCCAGGTCCCCTAACCTCTATTTCCTGTCTTGGGTAGTACTGTGGCTTCCGTTTCCGGTTGTTTAAAGTGGGTTTTAATAGCAGGATTTTAGGATATATTTAAGGCAGAAAATTATTAAAATATTCTGAAGGAGTATTTAAGTTTTTGAATATAAATTTACAGAATATTTATATACTAGAGTAATTTATCATGATGAAATAAGGAATAAAGAATTCAATAATAGTTCTTTAGGCATTTTAATATCAAATAATATTTAGATTAATTAATGATCCGGAAGATAATATTATTAATATGCAAATAAAATCTATAATTGCTATTTGTTGAAGGTTTTCTTATAGTTTAATAAGTGTATAGAAAGCTTAAAAGATTTATAAAAATATTAAGAAAATTTTATAACAAACATACTTAAAGTTTTTAATTTAATTTACAAGAATAATAATAACAAATTTACATAATAAAAAAGAGTTTTTAAAGATATTATTTTGGGAGCAAGAACTAAGTGATTTTTGAATATAGCATTTAAGTGTTTTGAAGTTCCTCTAAGACAGTAAAATTAACTGCTAAACCTTTTTTATATTTTATTTTTAATGACCTAACTTCCCTGTTCCCATCAATTCTCACTTCTATCTTTTTTTTGTTTATTGTTTATTTTAAATTAAGTTTCCACACACACAGCTTCCCTTGTTGTTATTCTTCCTACTTTTTGGTAGGTGCTGTTGTTGTAGGTGTCACTGTTGTTTTTGCCATTTTCCGAATGCCATTTTTGCAGCTGTCATTTGTGTGTGTGCTCCTCCTCACTCTGCATTTTCCCATTGTGTTTTCTTATTTTTCACCGTTCTCATTTATATTTTCCTATTTTTTTTTGGGCCAACGCGTGCGCGACATTTTCATTGTTAACGCTTTGTTGTTTTTAGTTTGTGGCAGTGTTTTTGTAACTGGCAGTGCCACTGCCGCAGCCGCAGGAAAACTCATCTGTCATTCAAAGTCACAACAGCGTGCAATTTTCCGTTATCATGACTTTTTCAATTCCAATTTTCGGCTGCATCCGCACAAGCCAAAGTCCATCCATCCATCTGCAGCTCTAGCTCTGTGTGGAAATTCCACACAATCGTTGCACATGTTTGCATTTCAATTTGATTGGAAAATATATTTCATTGCCAGCAGCAGCAGCACAGAGACTGCTGTGTGTGTGCGTCAGAATTCCAATATGCAAAGTCGAGCAAGCAAACCAAAAACCGAGAATCGAGAATCGAGAATCCAGCAGCGAGTATCCCAGAATCGAGAATGGAAAATTGAAAATTGAAAACCCAAAACCCTGAAAACCCACAACGAACAACGCAGTCAACTGTCAGTCAAGCGCGGCCTGTCGAGCTTTTGGCCTGCAGTTTGTTAAATGTTTAAGCAGAGGCTTTATTTTCGGCCAGTCCCCCGGCTGCTTCGTTCCCTCGAATTTGCAATTGGAGCCCTGAATTTTAGACAACCCCACCACAGTCAGACCCCCATAAAAAGCCCACCCTCTCTCTAGCAGCTCCTCAGAAAACAGCAGCCAGCCAGCTAGCAGCTTGTTGAATTTTTATTACGTGGCCAAGCTGCTGCACACATGTGGGATTCACATCTTGTGCAAATTCAGCAAGGAGCGCATATTTAAGCTACGGGGGCAAGGAGGGGATTGAAGAGTTTAGAAAATAATAAAATAAACTTGGATAAAAAATAATAAAAATAATAATATAAATTTTAAAATATTTAATAAATTCAGGGGGTTAAGTAAAGAAGAAAGTCTATATTGGGTGTAGAAAAATATTTAAATTTTATCTATTCGAAGCATTTAGCAAAGCTATGATTATTATGGTTTCGGAATTACATTTGTTTAAGAAATTCAAATAAAAAGACCTTTTTGAGAATGAATTTGACAAGCTATACTAATGAAAAATTCTATTATTGCAAGTTTGCAAGCATATTCATTGATTTATAATACGGTTGTTGGTTTCTTAGAAGTTCCTTTCGAATAAATATACCTATTTTATTAGGAATAAATATAGATTGTTCTTGCTTGCAAAAAAATTATCATTTATCATAAGAAATTGCATTTTTTAAGATTCGATATATTAATTTTTGTCCAAATAATTTTAAAAGTAAGTTAAGCATATAGAAAACTCAATATTAATCTAATAAACTATCTGTATTCGCTTTTTATTTTTCATATATATTATTATGATAAGCTAAATTCGAACTTAAGTGATGTTCTACCTTCAAAACAGGCTTTATTTAAACTCACAACCTGTATTTAAATGTATATTTGATAAATAATAATAATAATATATACAATAATATTAATAGCAATAATAATATTAATACCATAAATATAAAAATAAATATTTAAAACAAAAAGCAGCTTTTTTATGATTAAAATTAACCTGCACCTCCTTAAAATCCTTAAAACAACCCACGAACGTATGCTCCTTCTATATCGTACACACACATGTGTAAACACACACACACACCCATGTTGAGGGTGTATGTGCTGAAATAGAAGGTCCACCGAGCGACCGCTTGAGCATCGCATCAGCTCAGTGGAGCATAATTTTTGCGGTTCCTTTTAAGTTTGCATATCAATCGAAAATTTATATGACGGTAAGGCTCCCCATCTCTCTCTCTCTCTCTCTTAGATGTCTGCCCCAAGTCCTGCTATCTCTTTCGCTCCGTATAGCCGCAATGCAAATAGCAAAAGTTGTATGTGTTTGTGTCTGTCTGTGTGTGTGTGTTTGTGCGCGCGCATACATTTGCAAGTGGTTTATATGCAAATCCTGGGAAAGGAGGCTGGAAAAGGAAGGGAAAGGCAGGGAAAGGCAGGGAAAGGCAGGGAAAGGTAAGGAAAGGCAAGGAAGTGGCGAAAAGGGGGGGTTAAGGTGGAAAAGGTGAGGGGTACACATGCACACCCAAACACACACACACATTCCCATATAACGGTGAAAAGGCGAATGAGAAAAAAACGCTGTATTTTTCCTACCTTTAAGTCGAGGTCCTTTCGCACAGACAAGCGTACTTTTGGTTTTGATTACAGCAGAGGTTAAAATAATAGCAAAGCTGTAAAGTATTTAAAAAAGAAGTAAACTATTATAATTAAAGAAAAATATTTTCTAAGAAATTATAACATCTAACTAACTAACTTTTACAATAAAAGTAAATATTTAAAACCATTACTCTGCCTCTTAAACTAATATATTTACACCTACTTTTGGACAAAATAATGGTATAATGTCCGTGAAATTATGTTTTAAAACACTGCCAAAATGCTTATTTATTCTATTATTTATTATTATTTTTTTTTTTTAATTTGGGGAAAATTAATATACAAATAATAATAATATAAAGTTTATAGTATTATATATATTTTTGAGTATATTAATATGCGTATAACCTCCGGTTAAAATTTTTATGTAAGAAATTTAGAACATCCTAATTAAGTTATAAATATAATAAATATTTTTAAAGTATTACTTAAACTAATACGCATTTGTTTTATATTATTATACCGAAAATAATGAACAATATCGTAATTGTCAGTTTGTACATAAATTGATTTATATAAATTGTAACCTGAATAGTATTAGTATTATAAACATTATAAAAATATTCCTTTTTAAGGCTGCTTAGTATCTTTAAATATTTTAAAATATTTTTTAAATTATATAAGCTATTGTTACTATTTAATAACATTTTTTTAAATCTCTTTAAGTTTATTCTACGTCCCTCTTTATATAGACTGTTGTTCGCCATATTAAAAATGGCGGCAAGCGGCACAAAAACAGAAGCAAACCCGTGCCGCCTGCAACTTGTCTACTTGGGGGCCTTCCCCACCCTCTTTACCAAATAATAAAACCCCTTGGCAAGCCACCCCTCGCCCCCTCAACTCTCAGAACCCCCTTTAGCTGTCCACCTGCCCCACTGGCACTTGCTACCCTTTTCTGTGGCCATTGTTTTTGGTCCTTGCTGTCCTCGTTGTTGTTGTTGTTGGCACCTGCCACCGAAGCTTTTGTTTGCCAATGTGTATGTTTTGTGTGTGTGTGTGTGTGTGTGTGTTTGCCACATGCCTCGCTCCCTGTGTCGTATCTGTGTGTTTGTTTGTAGCGACAATTCTTAAGGGGAAATTTATGCAGAGTAGAAAAAGCAAAAACTGTAAACAGCCAAGGGAGCTGAAAGAGGAGAGGGACATGGATAAAGGACGTTGAAGGGTAAGGAAAGGAGGAGTGAGGAAAAAATGGCGAACAAAAGTGCACAGCAGTAGCAGCAACAACGAAAGCAATAACAATGAACAAGTTAAGAATGGTGACGTTCGGCCTTAGGAGACAGACTGAAGGAGCTACCTTTAAATAAAAGCAAGAAAACATCACATTTTTAATTCTGAGAAGCTCAAATCATATTTAAAAATATAATAATAATTATATAATTAAATAATTTATATAGTCAAGTTTTTTCTGTTCTCTATAAAAGCGAAGATTAAATATAAAGGTTATTACTAAAGCAAAAATTAAACAAAATCTTTTCTTAACAATTTACCTAAGATGAAATATAATTATTAATTATATTTTAAACAAAGTATTTGACGTACTTATATAAGAAAAACATATATTTAAAATAACGTAACGCAATTTCCTATAAAATCCTTTAATAACTTACATCCCTTTCCTCATAAGTAATACTCCCCAAAAGATAGTATGGGTAACTGCAGGGCGCCAAAAAGCAGAGAAGCAGCAACCAAAGTTGGCTAACAGAACTTGGCTAACAAAACTTGTCTAGGCCATAAAGGAAGGCAACGTCGAAGGACCGCCGGCGTCGTCTGTCAGGTGTAGTAACCAAAAAGGTGAAGAGGCTATGGTTTTCAAGAGGAAAAGGACTCCATCCAGCGAAGGTCTACACTGACTCCTGCCAGATGCTGATCCCGGGGATCTAAAAAGTCGGCGACAAAGCGCAATCATAAAACATAAGGCCGCTAAGGCCGCAGTTAAAGCCCAGAGACCGGGCTTAGGCTTAGGATTTTCAGTTATTTAAAGGAGGCAAGGCAACCCTTTCCGGGATCATGATGATGGGTTAGTTGTCAGGGGCGTTTAACCCTTGACATATGGGCCAGATAGAAAAAATTGTCAAGTACTGCATATTAGCGATGCCCATATTGTCATTAAGTTTAATGCGCGGTGCAAATGTAACGATTCGGTGAAATTTACTGGAAGCTGGAAGGCTAGAAGGCAGTCCTTCACATCAGCCCCGAACAATAGCCACCCCTAGGGATAAACCCTTAACACACACATCGCCTCGCATCGCATAATTGCAGGGCGCTGTTCCGCCCACATTTTGCCGATTTGCGATTTTGTGATTTTGCGTTCCTTCGAAAAGCTTTTGTGCGAATTGGCGCCTAATCAGGCGGAAGATTTGAATGAGCGAACAGTCAACACCCGCAAAGAAGTCCGAGGAGGGAGTGGGAGCGGGTGCGGAGCACTAAGTGTTGTCATTTTGGTGGCAATAAAAATATATTTTTGACAACCGCATGGAAAAAGTGTCGCCGTCATCGCCGTCCTCAGGACATGCGCTCGCTTGGATGCCTCGCGAGCGCGGAAATCAACTAAAACAGCAAAAAAAAGGGAGAGGGATTGAGAGGCGGAACAGGATGATGGGGGCGTGGCCAGACAGCGGCTGTTGTGATTCCCCGACAAAGACCCCAAAGGGGCACTGAAAGAAAAGACAAAGACTGGCTTTTAAAGTAACCCTAAACATGAGTAAATGTTGTAAAAAAAAAGTAAAATATTAATTTAATAATTTAAAAAAAGAATAATTACGAAAATATTTATAACTAAATATTCAATAAATAATATTTTTTAAGTATAAATAATTCTATGAAGCTTTACAAATTTCTTAAAAAAAAAATCTCTAAAATTACAATGTAGATTTAATTCTGCTAAACACTTTAAAATTACAGTTAAAATTATAAATCACTTAGTTTAAATTAGTAAAAAAAAATATATAAAAGAACGGGCACACAAAGCCAAGTAATGCCAATTGAGATATCCTTATTCTATTATAAAAACAAAAACTCAAATAAATTCAAAAAATTATTTTAGAAAACCTTTTGCTTTCAAACAAAAACTATATTCAGCTTGAAGACAAAGTATTTTAACCTGAATTTATCCCCTTTCCCTCCCACTATTTTTCTCAGTGCACACTGCCAGTGAAGTGTGTGATGCTCGGACAGGCGAAAAGACTTCCACTTGGCTTGGCTTTAGTGGGTGTTATGACTTCTGACCATCGAGTCATGTGCCAGTATGTGCCATAAATCATGTGCCCAGCTCTGTGACAGGCGGACAGTTGAAAGGGACACATACAGGCTCTGAAAAATAAATGAGGAAGCTGAAGAAAGCAGAAGGAATGTATATATGCAATGAATCCTTTCTTTTCTCCACCACCTTTCGTCTCCTCATTAGCAGGCAGCAGACAGGTAATCGAGCAGCCCGGGCACGTGTCCAAAAAAGGATGCTTCAACCAGATATCCAAGTCCCCCGAATATATAAGCTAAACTCCGAGAAAGAGTGAAAGTTTATACTCTTTTAATTAGCGCTAATGAGGAACGTAGGCGTGTTTTGATCCCTGGGGGGTTCGGTGTCCTTCACGTATTGACTTACAGCCTTAAAAGAGTCGCGCAAATTTATTGTAGGCAATAATCCTTAAAGTTTAAGTTACATTCCAAAGATAAGCGGCAGGCCAAATGGCCTGGGCAACGTCTCTCCTCTGGGTGCACCTCCATAAAAATACAAATCCAAAAAACCAGACCAAAAGTTAAGAGCACTGGGAGAAAATGCTACTAAAGGAAAGTTAATTAAATAAAAGCATGAAAGTATTCGGACAAAGAATATAAACTCTTAAGAAATTAATAAAAATTCTTTTGAAATAAAGGTATCTAAAAAATAAATGTTTGAGATATTTAAATAGATAGAAAAGGTCCTTTATGATATGATATGGTATTTCAGAAATAAACTTTTGAGATATTTAAATAGATAGAAAAAGTCCTTTATGATATAATTTTTCAGAAACAAAGGTTTAAAATATTTTAATAAATATAAATGGTCCGTTATGATATGATATACGAAAACATTGTAAACTTTGATATAATATATATTTAAATATCGAAAAATAACGCATTTAATTATTAATACCGATGTTATCGAAAAATTTATCACATTTATATATCATACGGTAAAATATATAAATCTTTATCATCGACTTTCCCATCAAATTTACACCATCTATATATAAATATTTTCCGTTCTCTATAATTTATAATACTTTTAAGAGTTTTCAAGGGGTTTTAAATATATAAGAAAATTGAAATCCTGAGTCGAAAACTATTTTAACTCATTTAAAATATTATTTATAAATTCTTAGTCATATATATATTTTTTTCAAGTGCACTGATACGTACTTGTGCATATATATTAAGGCCTATATGGCCAGACGCCGCCGGGTCGCTTAATTGTTCAGCCCCGAGAGCTGGAACTCGAGCTCACCTGAACTTCGGCTCTCGGTTTTGTTTCAGTTTTTTATTGTTTTGCGGTGAGTCAGAGGGTTTTGGGTCTGGACCCGGGCACTGGGGACCGGACCGGGTCCCGATGGCGTTATCAGTGCAGGTTTAACCGAACCTATAAACAACCGCGCGGAATGCCATGCATAAATGTCCCCAAATTAGATAAACATGGCGCCAATGCAATCGAAAAGAGACCCCGGGACACGCACACAGAATGGAGAATGGAGAACAGAGAACGAAGAACAGAGAACACAAAAGAGAGAAGAAAGGAAGGAGAATAAAATATAAATAAGGAGAGGTGCACGTCTGGGCGTGTTCTTTGTGGCCCAATTTTATCTTAATACCTTTCCTAATTTCTGCCCCTCCCTCGGCGTCCTCATTTGAATAGAGTCTCGCCTCTCTCCGCCTCTTTTCGTCTCTCTTCTTCTCTTTTCACAGCTGCCTAGTTGCAGTCTTTGCCGCTGCACTCTCTTCCCCTGCCTCTCCTTCTGGCAGCTTGTAGCCGCTTATCGGCGAACAAATTTTCGTTTTGATAACACCGCCGACGCCGACTTGGTCTCGGTGTAAATTGTAAGCCAGACACAAGACCAAGAAAATAAAATAAAATAAAATAAAACGAAATGAGGGGAAAAACTGAGGGACACCGCGGAGGTACAAATTTACAAATTTAGTTTTCTTTGATGGAATATATAAGTCATTTGGCCAAAGAGATATTCCCGGCTAAGACAGCGGGCAATGTGGTTTCGGGAAAAACTTAAGGAAAACAGATGTGAAAAGTGTGTTGAAGTTGATTGAACATTGATCGTACATATTTATAATATATATGTATATATATATATATATATATATATATATAATAAATTTGTTTAACTTTGGCTTATCACAAAATGTTGGTTTTACAGCATTTATTTGCATTTTACAAGGTTTTCTTTTTGGTTTTGTTAAACTTGAAGGTTGTATTTGAAATATTTATCATTTTTTCTTTGAGCTTTAAAGTTAAATTTAAATTAAATATTTATAATTTTTTCGTGGAGCTTTAAAGTTTAATTTAAATCTGAAAATTATGCAAACATTCGATTGGCTTTATTTGATGTGCAAATATTTGTTATAAATTTTAAGAGATAAGTTTGAGTTTAAGATTTATAAGCAGGCTTAGTCTGGCTTTTTTAAATGATGTCTTAGTATAATATATTAACAACGTTTAATATTTCCTTGTTTTCAAGCAATAAATATTGTAGAAAATATTATTTTAATTAAATTTTTGTTGTTTTGCTTTAAGTGATCTAAATTAAATCAAATTCAAGATTTAAACTCTTAATAATAAATTCATATAAAAATAAGAAGGAATATTATTATCTTATAAAAAATATTTTGTATGTGTATAGTTAAACCTCACAAATAAAAATCCTTATAGGTTATCTTATATTCACTAGACTTTATCCTTAGCTACTATAAGCTATAAGCCACTGTCATTATCATTAACATTTCCATAACCCAATCCCCGGTTAATCCCTGACAGGACAAACAGGAGTCGTGTTTGGACAAACTCCCGATCGTGTCGTATTGAATTTC
The DNA here is from genome assembly GCA_008042585.1 of Drosophila punjabiensis. NCBI lineage: Eukaryota > Metazoa > Arthropoda > Insecta > Diptera > Drosophilidae > Drosophila > Drosophila punjabiensis. The sequence goes on from VNJR01007164.1 coordinate 126,652, forward strand.
GCAACATATTTCCCTTCAGCGAGGATAGAGATATAGATCCTGGACATCGTCCTGTGCCACTATTTTTCGTGACATGTGTTCGCGATGTCTGATAGCGGCGTAACCTCCCACCACTCCCCCGGGTGTATATCTATCTATATAAAAATAAAAATACAAATAAAATCCAACTGAGGCTGGCCGCAGTCAACGCGCACCCCTCGAGTTTCCTCGATTCGGTTTCGATTCGCAGGGGCGGAAAAAGCCAGCAGCGAGTCGAGTCATAAATTTCACTCTCAACAGAAGAAACACATGAATTGCATTTTGGGCAAACACACAACCCCAACAAGGAACTTAAAAAGGAGTCCCAGAACCCAAAACCCATCCAGCGAACATGGAAAATGCACAAAATATTGCGCGTTAAATTCAATTTTCAGGGCCACCCTCTGGATAGAGTTCCCTGTTTTTTCGCTCTGGGGGAGGGATGTCCTTGCGGCTAGATGAGCCTTATTAGTTGATTACAGGATGCATTATCGTGATTATCGCGTATGCTGGCAAGTGTAGTTCGGCATCCATAAATGTAAGTCCTTTTTGCACTTCCTTTTCAAGCCATAAAGGGGTGGTTCTTGTGTTGTGTTGTGCTGTGTGCTGCGTGTGTGGGTGTAGGCCGAAAATTTACTGCTAATAGTTTGATTAATGGCCTCGAGTCAGTGGCTTAAAGTGAGCAGCCAGGATCCGGGGAAAGTACTGCTTACCACTCAGTCGTAAGCCCTATAATCATCATGTGCTCCGTGATTTGAGCCCATCGGCGGCAGCTGCTGATTGATAAGATTTCACGGAGATGTAAATAGATTTTCAGGCCTTTTGGAAAATTATAGGGAAAATGTTGCAATATGAAACAAATGGTGACATTTTAGAGCTTGAGAGCTATGATTATGTATTTAGAATTTTAATTTTATTTACTAGTTATTAAGGAATATTAAAGGGAAGTGTTTTAAGAACAAATGGCATTTTGTTAATGAAAAGATTGTGAAAGGTATAATTATGAAAGGTTATATCAAAGAAAAATTTTAATTTTACAGAATTTCACTTCGAAATTAGATTATTTTCCTTAGGAAAAATCTATATTTAGCTCTGGAAAATAAAAGTCTATCCTTGTAACATGAACCTTAACCTTTAGCCTATGTGTTGACACTTTTCCTGCAATAGATTTCACTGTGGCGCCTCTTGAAACTCGATGCTTTATGTAGCCATAGCATTTGGCAGCTGACTCGAAAGGATCGACTGACCAAGGGATAGTGGGTCCCGTGACAGCTGGCTCAGCTGCTGCTGCTGCTGCTGTGGCACACTTTTCAGCACTCTTTCCACACTTTTGATTTCGGTAGATCCTTCAGATCCCGAGCCGAGTGCCAACAACTGATGCTGCCGTTCAGCGCAGTCGCGTGTTATCCTTGGAGGGTCCTCGAGGGCCAGCCACCCCTTCTCTTCTCACAGTTGCCGTTTTTGTGGTCTCTCTGGATATATATGCACCACACCACACTATAGCGTATATTCCATTGGCATTCTGCTTTTATTGGTTTCTACAAATATTTAATGGATTTCAAGTGGCGTCTCCGTTGTTGCCGTTGTCGCTGGCACTTCATAATTTTTCTGTGAAGGGGTTGCCCCGTTTCTCCTCTTTCGAAAGTAAAGTGAAGTGAAGTGCCTATATGGTTATATCGATACATGACTCATGTCAGCCAACGGGAGGAGAGGATCTTTCGACGCCAGCTGCCGTTTGGAATCCGATCGGAAAAGGTAACAAAGGCAGGCCTAAGGCTAAAATTAACCACTGTAATCGGAAAATATTCAATTGTTATTTTTATTATTCGAAGATCTCAATGGAACTTTGGGAAAAAATATAGTTTTGAATGGGTGGAAATGATCAGAAAATAGGAGCAGGCTCGAAAAAATGATTGCGGAAGGTAGAAAATATAGACAAATCGATAGGTAATCGATATTCGACAAGAATCTTTCGATTAATATGAGATAAATCCATATTTTGTTTGATTTTTTGATTTTTAGAAATAGTTTAATTGAGAAAAGAAAATAAATAAATTAATTAACAAGTTTTCGGATATTTTTCTATAATAATCGATATTTTATAAATTGAATTAGAAATTTAGGGAAATAAATTGATTAACATGTTATCAGATAACATGTCATCGATATAAATCGATATTTTATAATTAAATGCAATATCCGATTTTTGATGTGATAAATTCCCAATCGTTAAATGCTTTGAAGCTGAGGGGGGGACCTTTATTTTAAATTATAAAAATTTATTGCAATTTTATATTACGTTTTTGTTATTTTACATTAAAATTTATTGTTTTTAAAACCACTTGAAGTCCTACTCGGATATTTTTTGTTTACTTATTCCAAAGCTCTAAAAATATTAAAAAGAAACCTTTATCTTCTTAAAGAAATCTCTCTAGTATTTGTCTAAAAAGTCCTGCAACTAATTTACTTTCTGCTGAAGGACTCTAAGCCAGTAACTCCTGCCAGAATGTTATTTCCCTCCACAAACTCTCACACACACACTATTTATTCTTTTCCCATTTCAATGAAGTTTTCAACAAGCGAATTTCTGTGCGATTCTTGCAGGCTTTTCATTGTGAATCACCGAGAGAGAGCAGAGCAAAGGCAGCAAGTTACCCAAAAACGATCTCAGACACTTTCCCTCCGGAAAGTTGGCGAGGGAAATGAGGGAAAACCCTTAGGAAGCCGAGCATTAGAACAACCATTAAAGTGTCTTAACTTTTTCCAGGGGTTCCTTTGGCTGCTTCGCACACAAAAACATTTCTTTCCTGAAAAGTCCTTGAACAAAACTCTGGCAGTTAAAGGGGGGTTTTCAGTTTCGACTTGTATAGTAAGTTTTATTTGTATTTTTTCTGGGTTGGGCTGGCCCTGTGCCTCGGTCTCGGGGTTAGTACATTTATGATCCTAGTCGCTGGAATGACGCTGAACTTTTTGCTGCACACTTGGACTTGGCCCGAGTATCATCTGCTTAATCACCAAAAATAGCCACCATATGGCACATGAAGGGAAAAAGCGACTTCAAAAGGAGTTTCCCTTTATTTTTTTTTTTGTTCTTTTTTTCCTCTGCTTTTCCCCTGGCTTTTTGCACGCACCGTACGAATGTGTGTGGCAATAATTTATTCATATGCGCTTACAAGTCACTAATGTTGTTGCTGCCTGGCTCATGGCTTTTCTTGTTGCTGTTGCTGTTACTGCTGCTCTTTTGCCGCAGACAATTTATGCACACTTTTGCGGAAAAGCCGCAGGAACATACACAGTTTTTCCTTTTAGCTGGAGGCCACAGTTTTTCATGCGTTTCCAGGAAGTGTGTTCTTTAGCCAAAAGAAATTAGTGAAGGTCTAAGGATAACTATTTAATGGAAAGTGTTGAAGTTATTGTTTGACACTTAATTTAAAGTGAATCGGATTCTTATCACAGGATCCTTATTTTAAGAGAGGTTAAAGCGATCAAAATATAAATAAATCGTTGCAACTTTATCATCTTAAAACTCGCATATTGTTATCAAATTTTAGAAAATAATATAAACTCAAGTACTGAAAAATTTCTGAAAGACCTGAAAATATCCACCCAACTTCTCCCCAATTCCTCTTCATATTATTTTTTTGTAAGCTTTTCTCTGACTTCAAAAAATTGTGCAGGAGAAATGTTTGTCGGGGAGACTAAGCTGCTTACAGTGAGCTGTCGATAAGAGTGCGAGACCGAAGCCTGTAGAGTGACTGCCAGCGGCGATCGCTCATGTGGGCCATAAATCATAAAGACGCGACCTCCGTTTCAAAGAGATCCCCGCCAGCGTCTTCGTCTTCGTCTCGGTCTCCGTCTCCGATTCCGAACCCAAGTCTGCCGCTGCTCTAATGTGCTTAAGGAACGCTTAAGGTTGTCCGCACGTCAGGAATTCGCGTCCCAAACTGATAAGAAGTCGCAGCCCTACCTGGATTTTGGTCTGGATTTTAGGTTCCCAGTTGCCAGTTTCAGTCGCTGAGGAAGACTAAGACCAAGACCCAGACGAAGACGAAGACTCGGACCCAGACTCGAGCTGGAAAGGCAGAAGTGACCATGCAATACCAGAAGCCCGAAATCAATTGCGTATTTATTGGTCACAATCAATGCGGCGCGACAAGCAGCTGAGGGCAAGGAGAGAGAGTGGACAGAAGAAGGGGAGAGAGTGCACAGGGAGAAAAGGTTGTGGGAAAATATTTAAATTATTAAGGCCTTGACTTTGAAAATAGTATAAGTCACATTTTCCTAGTTTCCTAAGGGTCTAAAAAAATTTTTGCATTATAGAATATGATATTTTTACATTAATATATTAATATTAATATATTATACCTAAAAACCTACCCTTAATGTTAATACATTAATATATATAACATCCGTTATTTATTATGGTTGAGAAAGTTACCACCAATCTTAAAGAGAACTTTCCAGGAAACATTTTTAATTATTAGGTATTAATGTATAAAATATTAGTTGTGTCATTATAATTTTATTTAAAAGAAATTAAAGAAAATATCAAAAGTCTTAATTCTTTCATAAGGACGATAAGATAATTAAAAGAAGTATTAGAGTGAATTCTCCATAGCTTCTCTTTCTTCTCTTTTTTTTTCTAAAAGAAAAAATCTTCCCTTAATTTCTCTCAGTGTCCAAGAAACGAGCGTTTAATGATCGCCCACCGCGTCGCCGTCGACGTCAACCGCAATAAGCCGGCGGCGTCAGCGTCAGCAGAACGCGCACCCATTTCATTACCAAATTCCGGGAGGATCTTCGTATCCTTTTGGCTTCGTCGGTTGCGTCATGGCTGCGGAATGCCAGTGCCAGTGCCCCTCTATATATATATATATATATATATATATATATATATATATATATATATGCTGATGGTTAGCTCTCTACCTGTCTCTGAATCTCGAGTGTAATCAGTTATAAATCACCCGTCGCAGTCGCAGTCGTCTTCGTCTAGGAAGTACTGTGCCAGGCAGCCTGCTGTGTTTCCTGTTACAAATTCCGCATCTCAGTATGTGTTTATCCCTGAGTTTTCAGTCCTGCGAAAGGAAAGGGTGAGAGGATAATAGGCTCTTACCTGAGGATTCTCAATGGCTTGCGATCGTTGTGTCATTGTCTGCACTTGACTTTGTGTCTCTGTGCCTGGAAATTGATCTTTTAGCTGTTTTGAATGGGATTTGTGTCGTGATGGCACTAATTACTCAAGTAAATATAGGGGAATATGAGGATGTGACAGTAGTCCTTGGGATAAAATTATAATTATTATCATTGGAAGAAGGGTTGAACTCTTAGAATTTAAAAATCGAACTGAAAATATTGATTATATAAATAAAGTTTGCAGATACTCTCTTCAATTCGTTGTAAACTATATACAAAACTATAATTCGGAAAATATTTGTCTTTGCCTTATTTTCCCTTTCTTCAAGTGCTTCAAAAAAATTTACAGAATGAAAATTAATTAAAATTCCATACTTATACACACACATCTATACGTTATCGAAATATTTCAATTTAAAAGTTAAATAATTATGTTGTTGGTACGAGGATCCGAGACTTACTTACGAGTTGCCAGCAATGTACAAGTAAATTTCTAAGATAAAACTAATTTAAATTCCATAATGAGTACACAGTTTACACGTAATGTTCAAGTGTGCTTTATTTAGCTCTGACCGTAGCTAATCAATTGTTACTATTTAAAGACTTTATAGCACTCAAGATCCAGTCCTGGAGATGGAACACATTTGTAAAAAATGCGGAAGTATCGCAAAATTCATATCCTCCGGAGCAAATACCCACAAGTTCTCGGTTAACGACCAAGGGTCCTCCGGAGTCGCCATCACAGGTACCAGCTTCAGTGCGAATGAGTTTCCCCTGATGTTTATCAACGGAAATAATTCTCTTGTGAATTTGCTGGAGATATTCAGGATATTCCCGTTGTATGCCAAAGATGCCAAGAGTGAAGGAATAAGTCCCCCAACCAGTGGCAGTTGCATGAGTTCCTGCTTGTGGTTCCCTCTTGGCCAAGGATATGGGTTGTACTTTCTTGTTAAATACCAGATCCTTGCTTAATCGCAGGACGGCAATGTCGTTGTTATAGAAGACATTGATATCGTATCCCGGATAGAGCAGTCTTTTCTCCACACCATTGAGAGTTCTCCCGTGTCTCGACGAGGATCCAACGCTAACGTAAAGGTCCTTAATGTCCACTGCCGTGTAATTTAAATAAAAAAAGCAGTGAGCAGCCGTGATGATGGTCCTTTGGTCGTAGATGGAGCCGCCGCAATGATGGGATCCATGCAGCTGCAAGGACACCTGCCAAGGAGCTTGTTCGATATCGATGCTCCTTCCACCAATTATGCGTTGGTCCACATGGGGAAAGAGTCCTGCAGACAGGAAGCTAGGTGCCAGGAGCAAAATTAGACACTTGATGAACATTCCGACTTTCTTGGTTAGAACTTGAGTTCGCAATGTCTTCACTGTCGATGGGTTTGTCTTTTATAGGAGAAGGAGTGTCTGACTTATCTTAATTAAGTTTCTATACTTAGTAGAGAATTTTAATTTATTTTCTGTTGTTTTGCAAAAATTTATTTGAGACACTTGAAGATAAAGAAAGTTAAATGAAAGGTGATAGCAGTAAGACTTAATTAGAATTTATAAAGTAACACAATGTAATGTAATCGTTGCTCTTTTTGTAAAATATTACAAGAAAAGTTTCCCATTTGCCTTTTTTATAACCATATTTGCTTATTACTTTAAATAAATAAAAATGTTATAAATCTTTTGAGTTCTTATAATACAAAAATCCCGAAATATGATCTTATTCTTACTGTAGAGATGTTGAATCCAAATTATGCAAATAAATTGAATACAATAAAATAACTTTTGTTAAGTGTTAATTGAATTTTCCAGCTATTGTATTTGGAAAATACGTTTCCCTGCTGCTTTTCCCAACCCCTAATTATTGGAAAATGGCAAACATATTCGTACTTTTGTAATTTTACCACCAAAATCGTAATCTTCAGGAAATTGAAAAGTCATCTACACTCACAGAACTCTCTCCGGGAGTCGCATTTATGCTTCCCTTGAGCAAGTTTTTCTCGCTTGGTAATTCCCATCAACTATTTTCCCAGACAACCTGTGACCTCTGACCCTGGCTCTCCCCTGCTTCCCCTCTCCCTCTCTCTCCAAAAACCTCCCATTCAATCACCATAAACATTTGCCACCGCTGCAAGTGCACCGCATGTGTCCCAGGACTGCCTCCAGATCCTGCTGCCAACGAGTGTCCTCCCGCTGATGTTAATGAGTAAATTTTTGCCATGCGATTGCACGACAGGAAAATATTAGCCACACACACACACCACACACGCCCCCCGCATAAAAAACGACGCTCATCGAGGAGGGTGTGGAAAATGAATGGGAAACGGGGGGAGTGGAAAATTAAGGTGGATAGGGAGGGGGGATAGGGGGAAAATGTTGCACGCGCCGGACACGCAGCGTGACAAAAACGCGCAATATGGAAGCAAAACAATTTCCCAGGCCTCGAGCTCCGAAGCGAAAGTGTTGAGCACAAAAGTCAAAGGATCAACGCCTGCAAGTTAACCGTTGCGAGGAACAGAGCAAAAAAAAAGGAATAGAGAACACGCCAAAAAATGAGCGGTGCAGAGAGAATGAGAGGGAGTCCAGACACTGGGAGAAAATTTAAAGTAACTATTAGGAAAAATATACAAAAGTAATTCAAAAATTAAATCGATTTTTAGAAAAGGATTTTTAGTACAAGATTTTAAGAAACTATTAAGAAAATTTTAAATTTAAGAAAAACATTCATCCGTAATTTAAAAATTAAATAGTTTTTAAGTAATAGATTTTTAGAAATTATTAATAATTTTTTTTTGGTATTTAAAATTGCAGGTTGTGAGATCGATTGATGATGGCATAAATCGAATTTCACATTAGACGATATTCCACTTGGGAATTATAGTGCAAAGTAAACAATAAATTAACCAATATTGAGTAAAAAATTTATAGATGATTTTTTGACAGATATTTTGTAAATATTTAGTATTTAAAACCTATTTTCAAATAGATAATAATTATAAAAGTACACCAAGCAATCATCTTGCACTTTTTAGTACAAAGCCAACTATCTACTTGCGAATTATAGAGTAAATAGAGTCATTAATTACTTAATTTATTGACTTAATTTATGTTCTATTTATTTTTTAGTTTACCAATCAATTTTCGCATTTTATTTAATCTGAGCTTGCTTATTTTAGTTTTAAAATATTTATATTTCTTTAAAACTAAGTTCTTAAAATTGTAAAAGGCACTTCAAACATTTTCTCCCAGTGTTTTTTCGAGGAAGTTGAGGCACACGTGGCCCATAATGAAAACGGAACGAAGCGTAGCAGCGACAATAACCACTGAACCACCGAACCGCCGCCGAAGTGGATGAGGATGTGGCAGCAACAGTGGGTGAGGAAGTGGCGGTGGTAGTGTCTCCCCAGGGGAGTTGCCATGAGCAAGGAGTCGCCGCTGCCGTCGCCGTCAAGTCATCGTCGTCATCGGTGGCCAGCGGCACGTGGCCCATCCACGTGGCCAAGAAGGAGGAGGAGGTCGGAGCGGCTCGAAAGTAGCAAAACAATAGGCCACATTGGCGGGCAATCAGGCGAGGCCAGAGGATTGGGTTATCCAGCTAAATGTTCATCTTCCTGCCTCACAAATTGTTAGTATAAACAACAATTGTCCTGCACACGTGTCGGCCATTCGCCGCCGGATGGATGCAGCTGTGTAAGGGTTCTTTCCCCCCTCAAAGATGGATCGAAGGCTGAAGGACAAGTGCAAGGCGTTACCCGGAGGACAACAATTTATTAGAGCAGTTGATTCCAGTAGTTGATTTCGATCCCAATCGCATCAGCTTCCTCCTGCTCCTCCTCCTCCTGCTGCTATCCTTGCAATTGTCGAGTTCCTGCCACGCGACATTCAATTGACGCTTACGAAAAGTGATTAACGCATTAGGCCGCCGGCCTCTGAAACGGATTTCCTTTGGCCCAAATCCGAATGTCTTCCCTAGATTCGAATGCAAATTGAATTTACACACAGCAACGTGGCGCTTTCGGCCATTTTGTGGCTGGAAATCTAAGCTGTAAACTGATTTTACCTGAGCTCCAGTCTTCGTGGGCTGAGAGTATCTTTAAGATGCTCACCAAAGCGGCTTATAGGCCTAGGAAAAATATTCACATATAAAGAGGGGAAATTTTCGGCGGCCGGGGGAGGCGTGAAAAGCGTTGCGCTGGGCGACAAAAGAGCGGCGTTTCTTTTTTATCTCTTTTGTGGCTGCTCTTATCTTTTCGGTGTTACAATATCTGTATCTGTCGGGTGACCCGCCAGCCATCCGACCATCCATCCGATTAGCCTAATGCCTGCCTCTTATCCGATCTCATCCCGATCATCTCGGGGATCTCTTCAGCTCTCCTCCAGCTCTCCTCCAGCTCTCCTCCAGCCATCCATCCGTGATGATGCTGCATTATGTCATTTACTTTTTCTACACCTTCTTCGGCCTTAACTCCAGTTTATCTATCAATGTGATCGAAGGCCGATCGCCAATGCAGCTGCCTTTTCACAAAAAAATAGAGATACGCCTTTTTTGTGGATTTTAGGTGTATTTTAGTGCGTGAATATGACTCAATTGAAGGGGAATCTACGAGGATTAGGGATGGATAAGAAGGCTTAGAAATTACTTTAAAACAAAGCAGCTTCTACTAACTGAAAATAATTTATTAACAATTATTAAAAAATATTATTTTGAATAACATTTTATTTAATAAAAGTTTAGAGCGAATTTTTCAGGGTATTTTCACCACATAGTGTTATATTCTTTAAATTAAATTTCATAAAAATAACACAAATATTTGCCTAGAATAAATGTAACGTTTCTTTGGCTAAAATGATAATAATTATAACTAGTTGTAAATTACAACTTGTTATCCAATTTTCTAAAAAAAAGATTTACAACTATTATTTAATTTGTATTTATAGGTAAAAAAAATAATTAAAACAATATGTAATGAACTTTGTACCTATGATTCCACTATAAATTAAATGTTTTTGTTTTATAGCATTTGTAGTATATTATACATATTTGTATGTTTATTAATTTATATTATTATCTATAGCTTCTAGGTTCTGTTTTTTAAGAATAACATTTAATTTTACTCATTATTTTGATTTGATTTGATTTGATTTATTCATTTAACATCCTGACGCTACAATGACTTACTTACTTTACTTTAAAAATCTTGCACGAGTCGCAAAATGTTTACATTATAAACTATAAATTAACAAAATAAAATAGCTTAATATTAACATGTAATTATATCAATGTTCTAAAGTGTTTACTAGTTAGCACATCATTCTATAGGTTAAAAAATTTTAATTTACAATAGTATAACCTTACCTCTAATATCTCTCTTATTTCCTTCCTATTGTCTAAGTCCTTTCCCCATTTTCCTTTTTATCATTAAACTAAAATCTAAAAAAAAGGCTATATAATCCCAAAAACCCCCTGAAAATTGTTTATGCAGCCCTGATCCCACTGACTGTTGTTGAATCTTTGATGGATGTGCATTGTTTGGGAATTTGTTAAACGCCACATTATGTCAATTTGGCATCGCCGCCGAACGATCGAACGAACGAACGAACGGCTTTTTGGGTCTTAGCCGTTCGAGCGTGTAGCGTCGCTCACCTTTGATCACCTTTCGGTGATCGGTGATCAGAGATCAGAGATCGGCAGATTGGAATCCGGGCGTCTTCTAATAACATCTCACACTGACGAACCGCTGCCGCCGCCAGAGGAAAATATTGAATATTGAAATATGAATGCAAACAGAGAAATATTTTCCTTTCATTTGCGGCGCGGCTCAAACGTTTCCTCGGTTTCTTCTTTCTTTTCTTATGGGGAAAGGGTTTTTTTTTATTTTTTTTACCAAGTAAACATGTCGCCACTTGACTGACAGCTGACTTGCCCCCAGTCCCTTAACCCATGGTTGCCACAGCATTTTCCATCTGCCGCTGCTCGACTTTGATGGGCGGCAAAACGCGCCGTCAGCTAATCAATGCAATTAGCCCCCGGGACCCCGGACCCCGGACTCCAAACTCCGGACTGCGGACTCGGTGACCCCCAAAATGTGGAACCTTTTAAAATGCCAAGCATTTTACACACACAGCCTACACGCACACGGGGTGCCCCGTGTCCCTTCCCTTAGAGTTTCCTATTATCCCGAATGCACTACAAATGCGATTTCCTTTCCGCTTTCACAGAGAGAGAAAAAAATGGTTAGAAATTGGAAGTTTAAGCTTACAAAGTATTTAGAGAATTTTATAAATTTGTAAAATATTTTTAATTTAACAATTATGGATTAACAAATATTTACAAAGTTCATCAACACTTTAGAAATATATTAAAATATTTGAAAAGCTTATATTTCATTTGTACCAGTTTTAAAATGCTTAAATATGTTGCAATTCGTTTAATGAGATGTTAAATTCTTTTAATTTTGTTAGCTAATAATAAAAATAGTTTTTTTTGTTGAATTTTAACTTAAAAATGAGTAAAATATAAGAAATTAAATATTTATTTAATATGTTCTGATTTAATTTTAAAGTTTTCCTTTTATTTTAATACGGAAAAGCTCTAGAATTATTTATTAAATAAAATATGAAATAAATATTAAATTAAACTTATTTAACATTTCTCTTTAATTTAAATATCTCTACAAATATTTATAAAATACAATTTAAAATCAAAATTAAATTAAAATAATTTATATTTTTGAATAAATAATATTTAAAGTAAACGAATTATTTAGTCTATACTAAAAATATTCAATTATTTAGCATAGAACAAATATTCAAAATAATATAAATAATTTCTAAATTTGATTAATCATATTATTTCCCCTCAGTGCATGTTCAATTATTGTTTATTTTGGTTTTTGGAGCTGCTAGTTGGATGTGGAGGAGGAGGCCTCGTCGGCAAATGGACTGCCATATATAAAAATGCACTCAGGCCGCAGCCTAGACAATAAATATGAATTTGAAAGTGTGGCCTGTGCCGGAGATCGGCTGGCTCCCTCCCATTCCCGGGTGCCGAGGTGTATCTCCGCCTGGTTCCTCCCGGTGGCATCCATTAGCCCGTCGGCTAAATATAGTGCACTGAAGGCCCATGATAAATGCCGCACAGGGGGCGCCATGTGCCGCCGGTTCAGCTCTCGGCTCTTTGCTGCTTTGGATCTTCATTGAGTCTGTCCCGGGTCCTATGCTCCGTGTCCGCGTCCATGTCCCTGGCCTTTGGTTACCACAGATTTCTCACTTATTCTTTCCTACATCATTTTTATAAATCTAAACGGTTTGTGGGTGTTTTTTTAAATCGGGAGAAAATAAAGGGTAGTGGAGGAGAGTAATAGAATTAATTGGGAAGTCAATTAAATTTATTAAAGATATAATTTCCTGTAAGTTTAGACATTTTAAAAGTCATGAAAAATTTATAATATAGTCAAAACTGGTAAAACCTAATATTTTAATGCTTCCTAAAGGGTTCTTAAATTTTTTATATATATTTTTTTTAAGTAAATAATATTAATATTTTTCCTTTAAGCCTAGAAATTTTAAAAGTCCTGAAAAATGTATAATATAGTCAAAAGTAGTATATATCTATTATATATTGTTTAATAAGTTTGAGTATAATATTTAAATGCTTTTTAAAGGTTCCTTGAATTTTTTAAATATTTTTCTTACACAAAACTTTATTCTAAGCCTTTTCGAAATTATTTTTATACCTTTAAGCCTTAAAATTCTTTAATAAATAATAAAATTAGTATTAATATGAACTAAGTTTTATACACAGTACTTTCTAGTCTTATCTTAACCCCTGGAAACCCCATGTATGTATTTTGGCCTTTCTTAAGACATCGTCACTGTCAGTTGGATAATTGTGTGCCATATGTTTTTGGGGGAAAGCACTTTCGCGGTTCATTTGTCGCTCATCTTAAGGTACTAAGTACTTGCTACATGCTACATGCTACTTGCTACTTGTTACTTGCTACTTTGTACTTGCAACTCCCTCATTCAGCCCGTACTCATTTGAGTGATTTAACTGTCCATCAGTCAGGTTGGTCGGGTTTTCCAGACTCCAGACTCCGACTCAGACTTCAGACTGATGCCAATCGTGGGCCTAATCCTCGGCAAATTGACTTGAAGCCGGCACCGATCAAGCCAATTTGTAGGCCCCTTAGCTCCTTTTATGGTCGATATTTTTCCACCGCGTCATGATCCGCCGCGATCTCGGCTGACTTTTGGACTGACAGGCTGACTGACTTCCATGACGCTGGTCTTTTTTTTTTTTTGAGGCCTTCCCCCTTTTAAGATTCAGATTCGGAGATTGAGTTATCGAGATATGACACTGACACTGACGAGCGGCGAGGCTGCACTTCCTGCTAACCAGAAGAAACAGGTGACTCTCCCTCCTCGATTTACCTGCACAAATTTAAATGTGAAAATGTAAAGGTAAAGGTAAATGTTGATGTAAATGTAAATGTAAATGTTAATGACCGATGCGGGCGTCGCGAATTCATCAACTTGCCCGTCTCGACTTGTCAACTTAACCACCAAACCGAAGGGGCAATTAAACACAAACACAAAAAAAAAGCAACTCAAATATACATTCGTCATTAACGATTATTTTTTTTTTGTGTCGCATTATGCTTTTTGTGTTGCCTGTTGTTATTTTTTACGATTGTGTCTCCTCTTCTCAGCGAATATTTAACAAATTTTATTGTACACTCGCATGCGCATTCTCCGAAGTAAACAAAGTAAATTTGGTTTAAGAGACGAATCAAAAAAGGGGAATTAATCAGAGAGGTTATTAGAGTCACTAAAGGAATGCTCTTTTGTAGTAAAAATAAAGAAGAATTTTCAGTAATTAACAGAGTTTTATATAAAATAGATAAAGTAAATTAAATAAGAAAATTTAAGGTGAAAGTATGAGCTTTTTTGTGTGACCTTTCAAAATAACATATTAAATTGATAATAGTTTTATTATATATAAAAATATATAAACATGAAAAATGGTTGTATTATAAATAATATTTGATAAAATACGGTTAGTACTATCCACTAAATATTAAAAAAAAAATTTTTTAATAGTTTTTCTTGTCTAATTAATAGACCTGGAAAATTATTTACATTACTTTAGACTTTTATCCTCAAAATAAAGCTTATTTAAAATATTTTTGCTTATATAAATCTGTGATCAAACTCCACTTTAAAAGTACAGATACAGATAATATATTTTAAACATCATCTTAAGTCAGAAATTGACCTATTTTTATGCAAGTAAATGTGAAACATATTCCCTTACAAACTAAATAACATTCCAAAAAACCGAAACCTTTAAAGAGCATCGGTGACTTGGCCAAGTCAAACCATCAAAAACTGAAGTAGCCATAAAAACATTTCGAGTATAATGTTAATGTTTTCATCAGGCTCGCTTTGTCGCGTTTCTGGATTTCTGGTTTCGCTCTCTGCATATATTTTGTTTAAATATTTGATCTTTTTTTTGCCACAAGAGAGAAAGGTGTTTCCAAGGCAGTTGTTTCCATGTGTTTTACAAGCGAAATAGATATAGTCTAAGCTTTGATTTATGCTAATAGAAACGCATAAACCTGAGCCGCGACTCGGCTGGAAATGTATGCAAAACGTTTTCGAGATTGTGATTTTGGAGATGGGGCTAAGCTGTGCGATTGTAGGCCTACCGAGCAAGAGAAAGGGGTTAAGGCTGCGAGGGGTTTCGGTTTTAGAGGGGCTTCTTGGGGGCTGTGGCATTGTCAAACGGAAATCATCGCACACAACTGCAAACTGCAGCGGTTCGGGGACACAATTGGGGGACAAAAGGCAAAGGCAAACCTAATGGATTTCCGCTTCGACCAAAAACCCAAAGGCGGAAAACCATTGCCACTCGAGGAGACCCCGACACACACATCTTCCCCAAACACAAAACCATACTCCTTGTGCCTTAACGCGTTACTCTTTTACATGGGGAGAAATGGTTTAATAATTAATATGAGCAGTAAATGTATTTATATATATTTAAGCATAAGTAACAAGGGATTTTTTAATGCTGTGAATTGATTTTTTTTTAATATATGATAAGGAAAGTGGTAGTTGAAAGCTTTTCTTGGTTGCTTTCAATAAAATTAAGTCTTGTTTCTACAAAAAAAAACTCAGAAAACAAAGTTAACGTGTGTGAAGTAAGCTCTTTTATTAAGACAAAGTGTGACCATGTATATTATAGTGAATACAGTCACAAAAGTAAACAAAACATCAAAAGAAGTGTTATTTGGAAATGTAAGAATATGTTTTTCGTTATTATTTTTAATAAACTGGCCAGCCATAAGTTTTAATTTATTTTATTAAACAAATTTTCTCTAAAAATTAACCTCGAAAAGGTGACCTTATGAAGTAAATTATTTCATCAAGACGAAGTGTGATCTTACCTATGTCTACAACCTGCCTATCGATAACTCAGGAGCTTCCTGTTTCCTTGCCATTGACAAGAAAGCCTTTACATCTCTAATGTCAACTAGAACCCAAAAATTTTACCCACTTTTTTGGAAAAGTTTTTGCAAAACCAACAAAAAAAATCAATCCAGTAATGGCCAAGGACGAGACTCAGATGCAGCCTGAAGTTATAGAGCCCAAGGAGCCCAAGGA
Source organism: Drosophila punjabiensis (assembly GCA_008042585.1). Lineage (NCBI taxonomy): Eukaryota > Metazoa > Arthropoda > Insecta > Diptera > Drosophilidae > Drosophila > Drosophila punjabiensis. The sequence goes on from VNJR01007164.1 coordinate 142,474, forward strand.
ACCCAAGGATCCCAAGGAACCTCTTATAGCGAGTGTCCCAGAACATGGAGCCTGCACCCGGTGGCTGGAGCGGATAAGGCGCAAGCGACTCCTCCGTTGGATTGTTCTGTCCAAGATTGGGAATAACAATCAGGGGAGACACCCCGCCCAGGAGCCACAGGCCTCAGGGAAGCGCTACCACTGGTATTGGGTGCTCCTCATCTGCATTGGCCTGGGAATGTGCCTGGAACGCTACGCGAACTACAGGTCTCCTAGTGAGGAGGAAAAATACTGCAAACGCTCTCATCGGCTGGGAGACATGGTGACCCATGTCCGGCGCCAGGTGCTGCACCAGGATCAGGCATTGGATCAGCTAGAGTGGGCCCTGGACAATGACACCTATCGAGTGAGTAAATAAAGAAAAATATTGTATTGTATTCTTTCTAATTTAAATTCTCTTTTAGAACATTGCCTTGGTGGGTTCCTCTGGCGTCGGCAAAAGCCACACTGCGCGGTCTCTCCGCGAGAACTTTCCGTGGCCTGAAAATGTCAAGACTCTCTCCTGGCGGGAAACTCCTTCCCTGCTGCGTGTCCAGAGCATGCTGAAGAACATCCTTCTGTGCGGACAGAACCTCATCCTGATCGACGACTTGACTCCGCTGGACGGACACTTGGTGCCGATCATCAATGAGCTGATCCGCGGACGAATGGAGATCGCCCATAGCTCATCCTCGACAAAATCCAAATCCAATCCAAATCTCAAGCAGTTAACCTCGATCTTTATGTTCACCGTGGATCGCCAGCAGCCAGAGGAGATTTTCCAGGCGGAAATTCAGGCTCTTCAGCAGCTACCCGAAACCCATGTCATTACCTTTGCTGCCCTGGAACCCAGTCACTTGGTGGATTGCCAGAATCTAGGCAGCTTCGAGGATCTGCAGCAGGATATAGACAAGGTGAGAGTCTATGGCTGCAAGTCCAACGATGACCAGAAGCAACTGACTACAGAGGATACCTATTCACTGTCATTCAACTTCCTTTACTAAAGTAAAATGGAAGGTGTAAAGTGATGTGCCAGGCTGTGGAATATACTTAAATTAAATGTAATATTTATAAATTGTAATGACAATAAAAATATAGTCTAAACAAATGATTATCATAAATGTAAATTATATGAATAAGAATTTGATTTTCTCTTTGAGAACTCATATCTCTTTTGATACAATCTTTTCTTATTTTGCAGAATTTATATTTATTTATATTTTCCTTTAATTTATTAATTAGTTTAAAGAGTAATATATTTTTTTATAATTTTTATTAGTAATTATTGTTCCCGTTAATTTCTCCCAGTGCTCTTTTCCCTTTTCTATTAAGTGCAACCCAGCACTTGAATGACATTTGTAGGCCTCTCCACTCTTGGCCATCTTGAGACAATGAAAAACTCAGCTTTTCCCCCTTATTTTCCCCTCCTCTTTTTGCTCTTTTCACCGTGCGAACCGCCTTGGGCTTCGGCTAGCTGTTTTTCAAAGCCATTGTTCTGCTTTTTGATATTTATTTTGCAATGTTTTTCCCTGTAACTAGCTCCAAGAGTTGAGTTTGTTCTTTGCCTGGTACCCAGGTGTCGTCGTGGTCGGTGCCACCTTTATGCCTTAACCCTTCGACAAAACAGTTGCGGTGACAGGGAACAGGTGTTACAGCTAATACCATTGCCGGAACACAGCCACGATTAAGGTGCCAGGTGAGTAAAAGAGAAAAAAGTGTGGGTGCCACGCTGAGGCTGCAACGGAAAATGGAACATTAATTGCTTGCCAAGGAGAGTCAGAAATATGTCGTAAAAAAATATTCAAGGTGTTGGGGAATAAAGAAAATCTATTTGCTCAATCTTGCATTCTATTAATTAATGAAAATATTATACAGAAGGTTTTTCTTTATTTTTTATTTATAGAAATGTTAAATAAAGACCGCTAAACGTAAACCAATTTACAAAAAAATTTATAAATTTCGTAATTTATATCTGAATATGTCGTTTTTTTTATGAGGTTTTTAATATATTATATTGGGTCTTAAATTAAAGAAAACAATTTATTTTTTAATATTTTACTCAACAAAGAATTTATTTTTATAATAAAACATTTTTTAAATTCAAGAATAATATGTTCCTCCCCAGATTTGCATCCAAAAACTTTGCCTAAACTTTTTTCTAAAACTCTAAATTTCCACGATAAAAGGGAAAACTTTTTCAAAAATTTATAAGAGCCACTTTTTTGTTGTTGTTGAGAATTTATTTATTTGCCTTGACATGTATAAATCATTTTAATGGCCTGGCCATTTGTCAATCCTTTTAGCCCCCACAAAACAGGACCAAAACATATTGCCTGCCCCGAGAGTTTGTCCTCGTTCCCTTAGATATCCTTCTCTCTCTCTCTTTCTGTTCATTATGCATTTTTCGGTGAAACATTTTTGGTGCTTTAATTATTATTTAATAGATTCAGTGACGAAATTTCGCGTTTCGATGGGATCGAGCCTTGTTGGTTGGCTCTCATTAGCATAACAAACACTTTTGGCGAGGACACTTTTGTCGGCTGCTCGACGGCTCGTTGTTGTTCCGCTGAATTACAAATGTTATTTGCACAAAGGCGCAGAAATATTGCATAAATTCACTTTTATTACACTGTCAGAAGAGGGGGAGGGAAGGGGGAGGAGGGGAAGGAGAGGGTTACATTCTCGCACACACACAGATGGAGCCTTCGCGTTGCGTTCGTATTTATTGCGCGTCGACGCCATTTTGTTTGAACCTTTTGAAATATTTATGCGTTGAAATCAACACGCAAGCACACACACACAGAGAGTGGGGCGTAGGACGTAGGGTATGTGAGGGGAAAGGGGGTTACAGCAACAACCAATGTTAACTGAAGTTATCCCTTTATCTCTGCACCATATTTTCCCCATATTTTCCTTTAACATTTTGTATCGAGTGTGGGACAGTTTTTTCTAGGGTTTTCTGTAAGGTAAATAAAACTGTTTTAATTAAAGTACTAATTTAAAAAATATATATCTACATATATTATATTTATAATCACCTTGCATTGAACTGTTTTTTAAATATTATTAAAAATGCATTACAATAACTACTTAGTTAAACTAATAAAAAAATAAAATAATAAATTAAAATACATTCGTTTTAAGATTTTGCAAGAATAATTATTTGAGTATATATATAAAATATAATATAGGATTTTTTAATAATGTTTAAATGAAGTAAATATTTCAAATCAAGCTGCTTTATTTAAGAAATTATTTTTTATATATTTTATAACATTTTGCTATTAAATTAACAACAAATTAGAAGTCGCAAAAATATTAATAACATTTTAAAGCTTGCCTTCTTACTTACTTACTTCGATAACTTATAATTAGAAACAAAAACAAAAGTCCTTTAAATTAAATTTAACATATAATAAATTAGTAAAACATATCCAAACTTTTCCAGATTATTCTTATAATTAAATATATATTTAAATAATTTAATAAGTTCATCAAGCTTACAATAGAAAAATCTGAAAATTATTATCCTTATATCAGCCGAAAAAAGCTTCTAAAATAGCCAAATACAAGTAAAAAAAAATATTATTTTAATTCGTTAAATATTAGTTTAAAAATCTAAAACTTTTACAGAATTTTCTAAGAATAAAATAAGTATTTAAAATATATTTATAAATTAGTTTAGCGGATTATAAAAATTCTATGAATCATTTTAACAGGAGAAAATATAGAAAATTGCCTTGAAATCACAAAAAATGCAGTTAAACAATTAAATATTAAGTTATATTTTCCTTAATCTTATATATATCCAGTTTATTTACCGATTAGCATATAGATACATAAAAATTTACCTACAAAACCCATTCAGAATCCAAACCAAATACTTATTGATCTATAAAACTGCATTATAATGGCAGATATTATGGCCAAACTGACAGCTCAGCTGCGAAACCAGCGAACGAATAACCAACATGTTGGCCATCGTTATCCTTTCGCTCCTTGACGTTGCACGCCGAATGGCGAATGGCGAATGGCGGCGGCGGGTCCCAGGGTCCTTTTCCTCTGCGGTGCAGCTCCCCCTGCCCAGTCCTTCCTTCACAATCCTTTCGCTCCCTCAGCCAGCCAGCCAGCGCGCTTTCGTTGTAATTACAATGCAGTTTAGGGTGCTGAAAGCTTTTGTGAAAATGTGCTTTATGAAATTATGATTATAGCTCAACAGCTGCACACACAGACATACTCACAGAGAGACACAATCCTCCACACAGAAGGGGTGAGGGGATGAGGTCCTTTCGGAGGGCGAACTGGCATTTAAATGTGTGGCAGCTTGTGCAAATAATGAAAATGAAACAACACTTTGGCGCATTAAAAGCATTAAAAACAGTTTGCCATACAAATGGGTCCCGTCTCTGTCTCGCTGTGTCTCTGTCTCCCTCTCCCCCGAGGGGGATGTGTGTTTGAGAACACAGTGCGTATACATAATGTGGACGAGAAACATACGCATACGCCGCATAGGCCGCCGCCTTGTTTTTTGTTTGTTTTTTATTTTTTTTTGGTTGGAAACACAATGTCCAAGGGTCCAGAAGCCAAGTGTTCGTTGAGGGTAGAAATTGTAGAGGTTTTTCTGGCCAGTAAGAAGGAGTTTCCGTTGGGTTTTTCCTTTGTCATACCTTGGGGTATAAGAAAGAGGAGAAGTAATTGTGTTTGGGGGAAAATATAAAATGAAATAAAGTAATATCCTTGGAAATACAAGAACTATAAGTATACTTTCTTGACATTTATGGATTTTTCACAATTTTAAAACAAAAAAAAAATACTTCTTGTACATCATATCAATATAATATTACTAAAAAATATTTAAAAAAAATATATTTTCCTTTATTCATTATTTTTCTTTAAGATATATAAAAATTTACAAAGAAAGTACATTTTCTTATAAGAAATAATTTAAGAATTCACAAAGCCACTGAAATTTTTATTTATTTTTTAAATTTATTTTACAGAAAACCAAAGACATTTTCAACAAATGTCAAATATTTCCATATATTTTCTTGCTTTATCGTATCTTTAAAATATAAATATTATATAAATAAACTTAAAGCAAACCTTTTTTGTGTGTTACTTTTTTTACAGCCTTACATGATCATTAGAATATTGTGTATATATTTCTAATATATGTCTTCCCAAGACTTTTTCACCACAGAATCCAGGATAAGAGCTCCCTCATTTGCATCTAGCTCCTGCCTGCACACACACCCACACACACATTTATTATTGTATATTTTCCGTGTGTGTGTTTTTATTGTGGGTTTTGACCTCACACACTAAGCCCCAGGACAGAGCACATAGCCATGAGTTGGGAGCTGCGCCCGGCACAAATTGCATTTTCAACACTTTTGTTTATGCAAAAAAAATATTTATGCATGGGTTTTCAGTCCTTAGACCCCTCTCTCCCCCTCTCCCCCTCTCTCTGAGAGTGTGTATGCTGAGGGGCTTAAGGCACCCGCTGCCCCCTCTCTTATGTGTGCTGTTGCATAATGCAAGGCAAACATGATTAATGCAAATGTTTTGCGTGGTGGGCGTGGCGCGAGGTGTTGCTTTACATTTGCATTTTGGCTTACAAGGATGCAGGAGCAGCCAGCCAGGACCAGGACCAAAAACCACGACCCAAACCGAACCACACTTAGTTGTGCCATCTAAGCAGCAAACAGCAAAAATTTTCACATTTTTCCCTTTGCTTCACAGCTCAGGTTTTAATGTCATTCTTTTTGTGTGTTTTTTTTATTATTTTTGTGGCTGCATTTTTTGTTGAATTTTTTTCACATTTGTTGCATTTTCTTGTCACATTTTTCATGCACTTTACGATCTTGAGCCTATAACTTGCTAAATTTATGACAAATTGCCGTAGAGACGCGATAAGAAAAAGTGAAAGGTTTTGCCAGAAAACGAGGCTTTGGCCTTAGCTCTGTGTGTTCGATGAGTCCTTCGGGTGACGGCGAAACCCGTTTCAGCCATGGATTCCCCTTGGGTTAACATCCCCACAAGGCTGGGGCTTACCTCCTCACCATCTTATTCCCGATACTCTCCTTCCAGTCACATCCACAGCCCCCATCAAGATGGCGTCGCTTTCATTGCACACAAAAGTGTAAAATGTTTACGCTTCGCTTGGGTTTCCTTCAGCCTTTACCCTGACTCCTGCCTCCTGTGTCCTGTATCCTGCCTCCTGCCTCCTGTGTCCTGTATCCTGCCTCCTGCTTGTTGGGGCTGTTGGGATCGCTTGGCTGGCTTGGCTTGGCTGAGCTTGGTTGGGTTGGATAACTTGGCCCGAACCCAGCCAAGGCGGGCTCATTCGTGCGGAATGAACCGTTTTATGCTCTACTTAAAAATTGTGAGGTATATGGATTTGTTAAAGGATTTGAAGATTGAATTTGGAAAACACAAGCGAATAAATATAATATAAATATATCTCTAAATTTTGCTTGTATTATACAATTTTATTATATATATTATATTAAATTATATTATATATATCTTATTTTATTACCTCTTATTATATAAAGAAAAAATAAAATATAGAAAATTTGAGGCACATAAAGTCATGTCTAAGGAAGGAATTGAAAGGAACATCGTTTGAGGCTTAAATGGAGGAGTTTCCTAGATCTAAAACATATTATTCACAGTATTTTTAATATTATTGGTCACAAAAAGCCTAAAATTTTAGTTTAACTATAAAATATTTATGTCTAAAAAGATACCTTCAGGGATAAAATATTATTAAAATGTTATTTTAATATATTTAATAAAAATAATTGATAAACCTATTAGGATTTTAAGGTTTAGAATGTACTATTCATATAATATAGGTTTAGAAAAAGCCTTTACCCTTAACCTTTTAACATTCTTTAGGTAAAATATTATTATCAGATATTTTGAAAAATAATTGGATAATTCTCATAGAACTTAAAGTAAAATGAGAATTAATTTGCTTAATTATAAACTGAACGTTAAGTGAAGTAAAGTGAATTATTATTCAATTATGTATATCTCACAATAAAGTGGGATTTATAAGATCAAATATTATAAAAATCAAAGACACAGGCTAAAATAATTGTGTTTCATCAAGCTTAAAGTCAGTTTCCAATCTAATGTTATTGTCCTTATAAAATGATACTGCAAACCTTATAATCCTTTCAACAAAACTTCTTGAAAAAAATCCTAAAATCCCCCTTCTAACCTTTTTCTCCCCTATTTCCGATATATTCCCCAAACCTTCTCGAAGGGTATCCCCGTCTCCGGTTTGGCCAATTCCCTCGTCGCTTAGAACCTTCTCCCTGGAGCCTCCTTTCTGTATGCTCCTTCCACACAGTGCTCGCTTTTCCGAGCTTTTCATTTGTCTGGCTATTGACTTTGTTTGCCATTGGCGTGTCTGGCGGTGCTTAAGCTGCAGCAAAGTGTCTGAGGAAAACTCGCAGCGAATGCTGCTGGAAAAGTCGAACGAACAAACTGGGGGACGGGTTTCTGGATGGCATCTAGATCTGATGTGTCTCCACATATGGATTTTCGGGTGGCAAGTGCCTGAGCACTGAATGCTGAGTAAACGGCAGATTTCTTGCGTGTTCGCCGGCCCTTTGCCTTTCCGGCTTTTCTTCATTTTCACTCTCCCCCAGATTTTACTTGGATTTTTCAGCTTCTTCTTTTTTCCCACACGATGCCCTCTTCCGGTTTCTGGAGTTTTCAGTTTCCAGATTTCAGTTTTTTAGCGCAGACAAAACGCTCGATTTCCTTATCGCAGTTGCAACAATTGAAATTTTTCCTTTTGGCCCGTTTAAGTGGTTCAAGTGCTTAATTTATGGCGTAAAATATATGTATATGGAAATCGGGCAGGGGAAAATCGGGGGAAAACACAAATGCCGACAATGAGACAACATTTTTCATCTCGCGCGATGCAGCGACAGTTGCCAGAGCCCTCGGTTTCCCCTTGAACTTGATGTGAAGGCACTGAAAAAATTACATTTGTAAAATGTAAAATGAAAATACAAGGAAAAATAAGGATATTAAATATAAGGAAAGGGAAAGGTTACTACAAATTTTTAAATTTGCTAAAGTACTTATTTTAAAGTTAATAAAAATTGCCTAGACTTACGTAGAAGTGGAGTTTGGTTTTCAAAAACTACAAAAATATTGTTAATATGACTTTTTTAGGATTATTATAATAATTACCTTCAAGCTGCATTGTTTTAAAAATGAAATAAAAATATTAACAGGATTGGCAACCTGAGAATATTTATTTACAAATTTATTTAGACGGTTTAATGTTTAAACAAACCAAGAACACTGCGCTTTTTAAAGATGTACTTATATTAAAATAAATATTTATAAAAAACCCATTTTGGAAAATATTTACTGACTAGAGAACATTAAATTTAAAATGTTATAATTATATTTTCAGGGTTCAGGCTTAAAAAATTAAGAAGTTCAAACTTGTTTGATCTTTGGAAATACTTTAAATAACTTCCTACAGGAATTTTAATTATATTCTATATATAAATTGCTTTCACAGTTTACAGACCTTTTAAATATAATTAAAAAATATTATTTCAACTTTTATTATCAAATTTATTGATATTACAAAATATACAATAAATGTATGTTGTAATATAAATGAATTTGATAATAAAATTTTAAATAATATTTTTTTTTATTATATTTTAATATTTTTCCCTGTAATTCCCATTCAAAATTTACCTATTATTTCGACCTGTGTAGATCTTGGCACTTTCCAAAATATTATTCTTGATGCTAGAACAGATCACCGCACACGCGGATTTTTATTGATTTTCATGTCGGAACAACTACGGCAACAATGGATATAACAGATATATATATATTCAGATATATATGTTGTGTTAATGGAAGGGCGCGGCATGACAAACGAAGGAGAAGTAGGTGGAGCAACTACTGTTGCCACTTGGCCACTAATGGAACCAAAACGATGACGTCTTCTGGAGTTCCTCACCTTTCGGCAGACAGCGACAGAAACACAGAAACAGAAACAGAACCATTCCGGGCGATCAGACGCCTAATTTATGCCCCGAATGCCGCCCCTGCTCCTTTGAAGTTTCAATTATGCGCCTCATATGTCATTTTGTGCAAGCTGCCGGTCCTCGTTCTCGTTCTCGTCCTCGTCGTGGCAGTTGCTGTTGCATTTGTTTCTTGTTGCTGTTGCTTTTGTTGCTAATGTTGTTGCTGCTGCTGCGACGGCTGCTGCCAGAGAGACGCTAAAAGCCGCGACATGTTAATTGTGCCGCTTGGCCCATAAACACGCCAACTTGATGATGGCGAGCGCCAGGCTCTGAGCCGGTCTCCTCCTCCTCATCTCTTGCCGAGTCTTTGCCTCTTTGCATCTCCCGCCTCCTCACTCGCAGAGACTCCAATTCCTTGGTTGGCCATTGGAAATTTGTTCAATTCAAAACTGGGAGAAATTTTAGGCGAAAGAGAGAGATTAATAATAATATTATTAATGTTAAAATTAGTTATTTTTGTTTATAAAAAGAGGTAGGTTTCCATTGGCATTCCAGAAAATATAAATATATGCAATACTGTATCAATTTTTGACGGGAAAGTTCATATATGTAAAAAGTCTTTAATATAACGTTGCGATATATAAGCGATAAATCGATATTCTACTTCATTTATTGGAGCAAAATAATTAGATAGAAAAATTAATTAATTAAATACCATAGCATATTAATGTAAAAGGCAATATTTTTTTATTTATTTAATTAATATCTCGAAATTTGCAATATTTTTAGTATAAAATTCAGCACAATATTTACATCATTTGTGATTTATATAGTATAGAGTAGAGCAACGATTTATGTTAAACAAATACATTTCAATCAAATTTTAAATCCAAGAATAAACATCAAGTATTTCAGAAATATTTATAAATAAAGTTTGGCATTATCTATAAAATAATTTTTAATATTTAATAATAAAAATAATATGATTAAAAATAATAATAATAATATAAAAAGAGAACAATATTATAATATTGTTTTTATTAGTATTATTTTTATTATTATATATTAAAAAACCTTTATTTATAAATATTTCTGGAATACTTGATGTTTATTATTTATTTTCAATAATTGTGCTCTAAATTAATATCCTTATAATTTTATTTAAGGCAATTTCAAGTCAACAAACTCAAAATAGCAATGCGAGTCCCATTTCTAAACCTTCTGAATCAATTTTAAATGTTTTTTTATACACATTTTATTCCAATCAAATATCCAATATATATTCAATATTTTTTTTAAGTGCACCTCCGTTTATCGTTTGAGGCATTGCCAAAACCGGGCTTTATATCGTAGGATGTTGCGAAGGCAGAGGCGATGGCCATGGCGATGTCGATGTCGATGTCGAGATGGCGTTACGGCGCTGGAAGAAGTCTCAGGCATTAGAGAGAGACATAGGCTCAAGACAAGAGGAGGGGGAGGAGGAGGCACTGGAGGGGCAAATCCATTTCGATTATCATGCTAAACGATTCGGTGGATATGCAGATGTATCTACTTAACCCCGCTAAACAAAACTCACTCAGACTCCGGCGAATGATGACTCTTGTCAGTCATAAACTGTAATGAAAACCATAAAGAAATCAACTTGCTGGCTAGCTAAAAGTCAGATGGATCGAGGAAATATGTGTGTACGAACATATGGAAAATTTAATGCTGGCCATTTTCCTAATGTCTTACTCATTCCTACATATTTTAGATATTTTTTGAGAGAGCTTTTCTTAATAAAAAATTTCAATTTTTTTGTAGTTTTGTGTTTATTATTATTGAGAAGAATGTTGTAAAGTTTTTATGTTATTTTGGGTTTTGTATCTTGTAGGTATTCTTTAAATGATATTTTATAATAATAGCACTGAGGTATAAGCTTGTTTGAGTAATTTTTTAATTATTTTTAAACCTCTTACTTTTTGAAAAATCTCTCTTTTATTTTTGTTCCAAATTCTTCTTGTTTGATGTCCTCGTTCTAGTTAATCCTCCAAATAATTTGCAATTTCCTAATGACCTAGGCTTGGTGTTATCCCTTGACTTAGTCCAAGTGCTCCACTGTACAGGGACGTGTCCTGTCCGAGTGTCCAGTTGAGCCCTTTAAGCCGCCGCTGGTCGTGTGTCCGGCATTTGAGTTTGGAGTCGCCGAAGAGACGAGCGTCAGGCGTCAAGCGAGGAGCGACGAGCACAAAGGTGTGAAAATTAAACAGGCAGCGCGGCAGGATTACAAATTATGACACCATCACGAGGCCATCAGGGAAATGAGGGGGAGGAGGGGAGGAGGAGCTGCCACTGGGCGTGTGTTGGTTGGGTGGGAAAATGCTTGACCTGACGACTGGTCAACCGGTCAAGTGTCAAAAAGGGATTTGCAGTTGCAGCAGATGAAAGCGAAATACAGAGAAAGAAAACATAGAGACAAGAAAATTAGTAAAAGGTTTAAAAAATAATTAAACAAGAAATTGGAAAATATAAGACAATAGGGAAATTGTTTCTAAATTAAAATTTATAAATTAAAAAACCTGAAACTCAGTGAAGGAATCATTTCCGACCCTATAAATCATATTTATTCTTGATCAGCATCAACAGCCAAATTGATCTAGCCTTGTTTGGGAGAAGAAAAATTTTCATCGATTTTTTTAAAATTTGATAAGGGGTTACATCATCCTTTTTTTCAAAAATTGAAAAAAAATTGAATTTTTAAATAGGATATATTTGGTATGCAGATTTATAAACCTAGTTAAAACTAACACAAAATAGCTTTTCGAATCGAAATTAAAGGATTTTTGGCCAAGTTATGATAAGTGTTTTTTTATCTTTCTTAAATTATATCAAATGTTTTTTATCTTTCTTAAATTATATGAAATGTTTTTTTTAATGCAAGTTCGTTTGGTAATTTTATTTTCTGTAATAGGCAAACCGCTTTTAAACGAAAAGATCGAAACGTTTTCTTAAAACCTTTGCTAAAACCATACATTTTTTGAAGTAACCTTTTCTTGTCATTTTTTTTTACCAACAAGTTTAACAATAATATTGTAAAATATAAAATTTACCATCTATTATCATCTAGATCCTTTCACCATAATTTTTTCTTCTCTGCAAAAACCAACCGAGTGTTAAGCGTTGTTAATCTTCCAAAGCGGGGAGAGAGCGCGGGCTGAAAACCCAGTGAAAATCCAGTGGAAATGCGACGATGCAAATGCCAGGACAGAGGGGAGAGAGTGTTTCCATGCGTGTTTTTGGTGGATTGAATTGGAGAAGCGATGACAGGCTCCGCTTTTTGGTTTTGCTCGGCTTTTGTTCTGGGGACTTAACTTGGATCTCCGCCATTGGATTGGCTGACATTTGCTTTGAAATGCACCGCAGAAGCGAGTTGATTAAAGTGGCTTTTGGTGGGAGTAAACCCCTTTATTATAACCCCTTTAACCCCCCGCCACTGGCCACCACATGCATGTATTTATTATTTATGCAATTGCAGTTTGCACCAAACCCAAACCCAAACGCCTTTCCTCTCTTACTTTGAATTATGAATGAGGCAACGCTTTTTGCATTTTTAATGCTTTCATTCTTGCCGTTAATGCCGGGAAATCACTTGCAAATTATTTTATGCCCATTTTCCGAACAAAATAGTTGCAAAAAAGTCTGCAGAAATATTTCCCTAAAAAAAAGAAAAACAGACAAACAAAGGCAGAGTCGCTGGACAACCGCAAAAAAAATATATATATAAATACAAAGAGAAGTGTGGAAAATATAGAGGGAAAATGGGTAAAATTCTGAGGGTAGGAGTATGTGGAAAATCAAGGGGGGAAAATGGAACGCCTTTCCTATAACAAACAATGCAGCGTTAAATCAACAACAAAGTACAGTCGCTTCTCCTGTTTGTTTCTTTTTTGAACTCCTCCTCTTCCTCCTTCTCCTCCCACAACTGCCACGCCCACTCACACCACACAAGAGGCATGGCCAATAACAATGCAAAATGCAAATATGCAATAAAAGAAAATGGCTTAAAAAAATAAACATGAGAAATACAGAAAAACCTGAACCTCAGAGAGAGAGAGAGCAGCTAAGGCCCAACATTGCCACAAAAATGGCAAAAGAAAACTTTTAAATGGACAAAAAAGGAGGCTATAAATACACTCACTCACAGTTGGTTGATTTTTCAAGTTAATTATAGTTAATGTGGATTTTTTGGAAAAGTTTATAATACTTGAAAGATATTATAATAATATTTGTTACCAAAGAAATAAAAGAAGAACTTGAAAAGTTAGCTCTCGCTGCTTAACTCTTGATCTTTTTGAACTTTAAAGTAAATTAAATATTACAAAAAGTATTGTTATGCAAAATACAAAAATTTATATTTATTTTAAATACTTTTGGCCTAAAGAAACTGCTATATAAATATTTTATATAATATATACAAATAAATAAAAACCTTTAAAATGTTATTCCTTTAAAGCAATCTTAGCTTTCATAACCTTTAAAATAGTTCATAAAAATATCCTTATAAAAACCTAAATTCCAAGTAAAATCAGCTAAGAAAAACTATAAAAATTTCCCCAACAATGGCTATGTTTTCCCAGCACAGTGTAAAAGCCAAGTTTAATCAGAATGTGCGGCATTGGTCTAGTGGACAAAGGCAGGCGTTGGTTGTTGCACTGCTGCTGCAGTGGCATGTGGCATGGTTTGGCATGCGAAATGCAAAATAACCAAATGTGAAACACAAAAGAGGGCGTGGGCGTATGCCAGAAGGCGTGGTACGTGGTTTTTTCCACTCCCCTCCATCCCCTACATCGTGGACAGAGATTTTTATTTTTAATTTTTTATAAACACGCAAAAATGCTGGAACAGTTTTGCGGTGCAACAAAGGATCAGCAACGGCGTACAATAGCCGGTTCTCTTGTCCGTGTTTCCGATGTAGTTGTGTATCTTTTATGCACAGTAAGAAATTTATAACACTAAATAATGAAATATAATAATGTAAATAATATTTTTAAGATTTTAGCCCTTAATTTTAAAAGTGGTATAATCGAATTTATTAGCTATTTCTCTATACCACTTTTAAAATCAAGGGTTCATTTGTATAATAAAGTTGTAATGTATAAATATATTTCATAAATATTTAAGCATTAAATTCATTCATTTAAGCATTAAGTTCACCAAGACTCTGTCTAAATAATTGATTTCATTTTATATTTAACAATGATTTCCAGAGTGTTCTTTTATTATCTATCTTATTTATTATTAACAATTATTAAACATATAAATAATATAAATCTAGTGTAAAAGAGTTTAAATATTTTTCACATTTATATTTAATTCAATTTTACATTATATTATAAGCTAAATTTAAACTAAATATTTCAAAGAAAAGTAAGCCAATATTATAAATATTTAATATTTTTTTTATTAACCATATTGCTCTCCAACTATATATATTTTTTTATATCTCCAAATATATTTTCAGTTGTATATTTATATTTAAAAATGTATTTTAAATACACAACAATATTAAATATACTTCCAAATCCTGTTGAATAGTTCCCAGTTCATCTCCTGTTAATTACCATTTACTTCCTAACCAATTACTCAACTCTTTTTCTGTAAATATCTCTTCAGCATATGGAATACTATATGCGAAGCTTTGGGCTCTGCTATTATTATTAATATATCGCAATGTGAACTATTTCCCCCAGCAACTAACATACTACAGTTTCAGCTTCGTGCCCTGAGCCCATAAAATTAAATCAAAATCATATTGTGCTGACACTGAACATGATAACTAATTGACAGACTTGTCGTCCTCATTTCGGTTTTGATTTCGATTTCGAGTGTTCTCTAGCCTTGTTGCTACCTGGTTTATTGATGGAGTTGTTTTCATTGCGGAAAATTATGGGGGTGGAGGGGGTTTTCCCCCACTCGATAAGCTTTTCCGATTACCAAAAATTTGAACACCGGATGGAGGAGATAGGAAGAGAGACAGGAGCAATTCATTGGCAATAATCTGTGTGGCAATGCAAACAAAATAGTTGAAATCATGTCAACTGACAATTGTGAAAGGAAATGGGTGTTATTTTTTGGGAAGTCAGGAAGATGAGGGAGAAAATGGAATATATTTTAGGGGGTTTATTTTGAGATAATGTATTAATAATTGTAATATTAATAATATAAAATGGAAATTTTGGATGAATAAAGCTTAAGGGATACTAGAAGCTATGATTCTCCGATTTTTAAAGATATATTTTTAAGAGTTAAATGAAGAAGAAGTATAATAAAATACTTTAAGATTGATAGATTACATTTTCATTCGCATAATTAAATCATTTTAAAAAATATTCATTTGTTATTTTAATTTTTTTGTGAAATAAAAAGCAAACATTAAGTGAAGAGTTTTTTTTGCAGTACTTTAAACCTTCTTTAAACTTACTTCCTTTGGTTATCTTAAAGTTCCAATACTCCTCCTTCACTTATCCTGATAAACCAAATACTTTTGGCTACGCTGACTCCTTTTTTTATTATTATTTTTCCAGTCCAAGTAATAAAATGAAAATAATACAGCAGAGACAAGAAAATAAACTGAAAAAAGCGTCGAATAACTTCCAGCGAATGCAAATAACGCAGAAAATGTTACAAAAAGGGGTTGGCTAAGGGCGGGGGGTGCTGGTGCTATTTTTGAGGGTAGTGGGCGTGGCAAGAGCAGTGGCAGTGCATGGCTTTCGATGATTAAATGCAAACACGCAAATATGACGACCGACGGAGTGACTGACTGTCCATATAAATATACATATATCCCCCGCTCTCATACATATATCTGTTTGCCGACTGCCAACTGTCTTCAAATATGTAAAAATATCGCATTCGTACGAAAGAATGGGAATAAATAAAAGTTGGCATTAATAATTTATGCAATATTGTACAATGTACATATCCGAACGCATACATCTGCATGACAGAGACCGAAAATATTCCAGAGCATCATCATCATCATCATCATCATCATCATCACGAGGAGTGCACACACGCAAAGAGATATGGCAAATGATGAAAATTGAATGCCTTACAACATCCAATGTTGCCCCTTCCTGGGGCATCCTCTTCTTCCTGCTCCCTGCTCCTGCTTGCCTCCTCAAGCTATTTGCCATTTCAACAAAATGCTGTCAACGCTTTTGCCTCAAGCTTGAGCCACAAAAAAATATAAATAAAGAAGGCAAACATATCCCGAAGTCATAATAAGAAATTGCTTCGTATTTGGATAAAAGGTAAAGGCTTTCTAAAAAAATAAAACCAAGTTGTTAAGCAGGGTATTTATATAAAGAAAAACTAGTTTTGAGATAGAATAAGCTCTTTAAATAGTTTTTATAAATTATATAGATTTATAATACAACTTAAATATATTTATTTGTATTTTTAAATCTATGAAAATATAGAGAAAACTCTTTAAACTCCAAGAGAACTTTTTAAGTAATCATTTATGGCAATTTGTAATACTTAAAACAATTAAGGCTTGAGTCACAAACAATATAAATAAAGAAGGCAAACATTTCCGGAATTTGTATTTGGATAAAAGGTAAAGGCTTTCTACAAAATAAAACCGAGTCGTTAAGCAGGGAATTTTGTATAAAAAAACTAGTTTTGAGATAGAAAAAACCCTTTAAATACTTTTTATAAATTTTATAGATTTATAATAAATCTTTAAATTATATCTCTGTATTTTTTAAGATTTTAAAATACAAGAAAAGCAGCTAAGCTCTTGGAGAAATTTATAATTTAACCTATTTTTTTAACAAATATGTAATTATATGATTAATCTTCTGTAAAAATATTATTATTCCGTATCTTATACTTCACTTTCCTCACCCATTAAGCTGCATAGTTTATTACCCGCAGAATATTCAAATTGCATAGCAAACTTCCTATCTATCAGTTACTATATCTTATCGCGAGCGCCCCACAACATATGCTATAATTCGTGAACGCGTTTAATTAACCACTTACATGGTTTTAATTTATCTTCCTTTTGACAAAAAAAAAAACGCGGGGAAAACAGAGAGGAAATTCCGTGGAAAAACTGGCCACGAAAGAGTGCTGATAAAGATTTGGCTACAACAAATTGGTGTTATCTCTGCGGAGGCCGTGTTATCGAGACAGGAGCAGCAGATACAGATACTATATACCTAAGGCCACACATGCCACTGATTTATGCCCCAGAAAACTGTCATGAATTTTCCCTCGAGCCTCGACAGTTTTCCCCCCACTTTTCCCCTCAAACTAGTTTTTTCTGTGTGACGCTTTTTGGCATCAAACAAACATTTTCGCTGTTCATTTGTCGAGTTGATTTTTATTTATGCATATTTAATATTTATCGAAAAACCGAACCGAGCAAGATATACATATTTATGTAAATATATATGTTTCTGTTCTCGCTTTTCGATTTTGCTCCGTCTCTCTGGCTAGTTATTAAACAAAAGAGAGTGGCAAAATTTATAGCCATATTATTTGTTATTTATTTAAGCTATAAATATGCATATGAAATGAATGAATGCTAGCAGCAGGTTTTTCATCATACCCTTTATAGAGGGGCTATACGACTGAAGGGGTTTTTTGGGGATATGAACAACTTTTTGTTGAGTTAATTACCCATATTTTATTCATATTCATAATAAAAAATATAAAATTCCCCAAAGGGATACTTTGATACATTTCTATTGATATATTTGATTAAAATTTAGCATTAAGAAAAAAAGATATGCTTTTTCAAAGAATTTAACTTAATTGTATTGTATATTTTCTGTCATTTTAATTGATTTAAATGTGTTTACCTTTTTTATAACACTATTTAGTAATTAACGATAAAATTTGTTAATACATTAAATAATACATAAATACATAAAAAAATTTTATCTTCAATTCAATGTGTGTTTATTTAAACTTCTTTTACTTACTTACTTGTTTTATACGAAAAATTAGCATATTTAATTAGTAAAATTATAGTAAATTTAGACATTAATAGAAAAATATAATATTATAAATAATTATCATAAAATATATAAATAATTGTTTCTCAAGTGCACAAATATTTCTTGACTTTGTTGATAGAAAAACTTTGTTGATAGAAAAACCGTTTTAAAAATATGACATGCAGTCTTTTAAGACTCAAAGTAATTAAGATACTTTTATTAGAATATTTTCTACTTAACTGAAACAATAACTTAACAAACTTATATTTTAAAATATTTTTAAAGGTATTTTAAAAGTGTTTCCAATATCTACAGTATTATCTTTATAACAGGAAATACCTAAAGTTCTTAGCAGCTTTCTTAGATATAACTTCTTTATAAATTTATTATTTTTTATACTTTTTTTTATAATTTTTCCAAGGTATTCCCCTCTTCGATTTTACCTCAATTTAAGTCGTTATTGGGGTTTTTTTTGGTAGGTCCACTCCGGGCTGTGCTATCTTTCTCTCTCTGTGTGGCTCCGCCTGCCACTGGTTTTTCTGTTATGTTATTTATGTGGTCATAAATTTGCAGCTGAAAGCAAAGCTCCGAGAAATGGTTCCATGGTTCATGGGGACAAATAGTGGCACGAACAGAACGGAGCACCACTCCAAAAATCCAAACATAATTACGGATATCTACCTCTGACTTAAGCCTCACTATAGTAACATTTTTCTTTTATTTAATATTTATTTAAGGAGTTATTTTCAAATAATAGAGAGTAAGGAATATGTTTTTATTGATATTTTATACATAAAATATGACTCCTTTTCATATCACTTCTTAAACCAATATTAAAAATATTATTATAATTTTTTTTTTAAACAAATTATAAAAGGAAATAATTCACTTTTGGCAAACATGTAACAGTAACATAATTTTTAAAGTTATAAATAAAAAGCAAACTGAATTTAAGCCCTATTTCACACACAACCCCTCAGTTTTCCCTCAAACCTAAGACTCTAAAAACATAAATCCTTAACCTGAATACAGTTTCTCCCAGTGTAGTCCTAAGCCTTGACGCTTCGCTGCTCCTGTGGCTACAATTCAGACCGAGCCGAGTTTATTCCAGTTGAAGTCTCGTTGAAGTTATACGTGCAAATGAGCATCGGCAAAGCCGCTTAAGGACAGAGGCTTAGGCCACTGCGCTCCGCTGATTTTGAATGGAACTGAAGCCACCCCCGACCCAAAGCACCGAAGGACCTTCTCCTTCTCCTTCTCCTACTCCTTGTCCAGCGTGTGTTACATAATTTACCGTTGCTGCAAACATTTCCGCTGAATTTGAGGCGAGCACGCAAGCCAAGGACCAGGATATTTCTTTATAATCAGCTGGGTGTCATCATAAGGTCATCACGCAAAGCCCATTGTTGCTCACATCATTTGTTTTGCCAGGGAATATAAAGTCAGAAAGTCAACCCCGAAAGAGAGTCCAAGTTTGAGTCCTGGTCCGAATCCTAGTCACAGTCCTGGATCCTTATCGGACGCCATGCATCGCGCATAATGTGCACGGAACACGTCAGGACGCGTGAATCTAGATGCCCGAAAGTTGGTAACAGAAGTTACACGATAAATAATGCTGGGAATATCTTTATAAAGCAACTTATTTATGAAATAAAGAACTATTTTTAAACTTAATTTATAAATAAATCATAAAGATCTTTCTTAAAAATAATACATTTAATCCTAAAATCGGAAAGCGAGCTCGTTTTGAAGCAGTCTTGTTCTTAAAACTTTTTCTCTTACTTTACAGTTACAGCTTAATGTGTATTTGTTAGTTTAAATTATATAATTATTTAAATAATTTAATAATAATTATTCTAAAATATAATTTTCCCTTTTTTTTCTTTGTGTAAGGACCGAAAAATAAAGCTGCGCCCGGCGACGAGCGCTTGTAAACAAATTAGAAGCGTATCCTGACCGGAAGTCGAGGCGCAACAAAAAAAAAAAAGGAAAATAAAAATACTGAAACCAAACAGACACAAGACCCAAAAAATGGACAGTCAGGTTAGTCAACTTTCCCTTTTTTTTATGAAATATCCTTTTTATACCCTTTTTGAGTTGGGTGTAACATAATTTTTAAAGGGAAAATAAAACAGAGCAAAGGAACATGATGTAAATTATACAAGTAATACTTCGATAAAAATACTTTGAAGCTTTAAATATAATAATAAAATAAATCAAAAATATTTTTAGATAGGTAAAAGTGTAAATACAAACTATTTTTTAACCTGCATTAAAAATAATTTGCATTGAACATTAAATTTAAATGGTTAGTCTGTAGATAGCTGAAGTATTTGCAGTATTTAATTATTTAGAGATGAAAGACATTTTTAGCAAACAGAATTTTTTATTCTTAAGCAAAAAAAAGAAATAATTTAAAATAAAAAGGTATTTTGTATATTTTTAAAGCACAATAATAATAATAGTTAATTTCAATTAAAAATTTCATTAACAAGCTAAAGAAATTAATGCAATTTTAAATTGAAATTAACTATTTATTGTGTTTAAAAAATATATGAAATGCCCTTTTATTTGAAACTAATTAATTTTTAATTAACTTATTATTAATCAATTAGAATACAATTAAGATACTTAAAGCCTAAAATTTGGTAAAAAGGTTGTAGTAAACATTCAACCCTTTAAAATTTATATTTAATATTTCTCTTTAAGAAGTTCTTTTTACAAAAATTCAATTTATTTAAAAATATTTTCCAAATAAGGTATTCAAATATTCGTCTAACCAAAATCCCTGCTCCACTTTCTTGTTTGGCCGCTTCTTCCTTGTGTTCCTTTGGTCAACATATATTTTGTGTGTTGGTCGGAAATTTGTTTGTCCTGCGGCCGCGCCTGAAAATCTGTTGTTGTTGTTGTTGTTGTTGTTGTTGGCCTTCTGCTGCGCCTCTTTAAGTTGCAATTAACTTTTTGGCGGCTTAAAGCTGACCATCAGGCAACCTCCCCCAACTTCTAAATATAATTTCCCAGCCTTATGAGGCCATTGCACGCAACTAGGACGCAAGGCAGGACAGCTCAGGACAGGACACACTTTTTCATTTTAATTGCCTTTCGACTCCGGTCTCGGGACTGTGACTATGCTAAACTAATCTAGACAAAACGCAGCTCCCTTGGGGGTGACTTCTATACACAATTTTCGATATTGTGTATTCCATGGTTGGTCATCATAATAATTTTGATTGAGAATAAGGTGAAATTGGTATTTTGTGATATATTGACATTTGCCGCTCAACGATGTTGTCCTCTGCTTAGTCACTTGCGGCAATTAGTGGAGTGGTCACTCGGACAGAGGACACAGGACATTGGACACAGGACACAGGACACAGGACACAGGACATCGAACAGTTGGACTGTCATAGCATCTACATAGCAATTATGGCTTTTTATGGATAGTGACTGGAGTGGTGTTTTCAGCTGGAAAGGGTTGATTGACGCACTTTCATTTGCGGGCAAAGCAGGTTCACCCCCAAGTTTAGTCCTCCTTCCTCCTTTTTCCTCCTTCCAGGACTCGGATATTTTCTATTCTTCGTGCCCAAGCACTTGGCTTCTGCTAACACCAATTTGTTCATTGCTCTTCGAGGCTTCAAATTAAAAATGATGTTTGACAAAAAAGAAAAGAGAAGGGGAGAATCTAAAAAATAAAACCAAAACAAGAGAGAGAAGTGAGGGAAGTGCTGAGTAGTTATGGACTAAAGCAATACCCTGGAAATAAAGGTGGAAGAATTTTTGTAGATGATTTACTCTGTTTGTTTTAGTCTCTAAAAATTAGCTACCAATAATTTAAATATATTTCCTCCTTGCTTTCACCGCATTTCCTACCTCTCCTCAACAGCCCAATATACCCACCCCAAGCCAGGATATTTCCAGGATATCCTCTGCATATTGTCCCCATTTGATTGTGCAACTGTTGTTCAGCGCTGTCGCATTTTATTTCAAGTTGAGTGACTTCAATCTGTCGCCAGCTAGAGACTCAGAGTCAGAGTCAGTCTTGAGGCCTTTTATTATTATTATTATTATATGTGTGTGTGTACTTGTTGTCGTTTTGTTCGAGTCCTTTCAATTTGGCGAAATAAACAGAAGGAAAAAAAATAGAACCGGGGGTTGTGCATATGGCAGCATTAAAAAACCCACACGTACAATGTCCAAAGAAATTAGATGTCGTCGAGCTAGCTCCCTGCGAGAATTTCTTCCCTGTGACACACATAATTCCGGGGCTAGGTGCAGCAGGCACAATCGAGACAATGGGCAGCCCCGGCGAATCCTTGGCATACGCCCCCCGCAAAAGGACAAAAGGACACACTGCGACAGCGACACTGATGAGTTTCGCCTTTTGTTTCGCATCTTCTATTCTGTGCGATCTGTAAATCTCTCTCTCTCTTTCCTCCCTGCCCCTGCTGGACCACGCCCACAAATGATTAAGGCGCATTATTTTTGTCGTTTTAATTTGTGTTTTTATTTTTTTGGTAGGAGCAGGGGCTGGGACAGGGGAAAATGAAAGAAATTGCCAGGTTTCCATTGCCATTGTCTGGCAGCACTTCAAACGTGAGAGGAAAATAATGCAAAGGTAGCCGGGAAATTAGAAAATATTACTTGTTCTTTATTTAAATTAAAAGAAGAGGATAACTACAAGAAATATATGCTTTTTAGGGAGCGCAGAAGTTGAAGGTATTTATTTTTGTTAATTTTCTTAAAAGTTTTGTCGTGCTTTTGAATACTTTTCTTTAATTTATAAAAGTTTATAATTAATTAAGAACCAAAAAGGAAAGATAACCTTGAATCGTGGTCTTAAAAAGAAAGGAGCTGATGTTGGGACGCAGAAATATAATTAATCGGATTATGGAATTATTTGAACTGAAAATTTATCATAACTTCGCCAAAAATGCATTAATTTCCATTCGGAAAGCTGTTCTGTGTTAGTTTTTATTAAGTTTATAAATCTGCATACTGGATATATAATTTTTAGAAATTCAAATTTTTTTCAATTTTTGAAAAAAAGGATGATGTAACCCCTTATCAAATTTAGAAAAAATCGATGAAAATTTTTTTTCTCCCAAACATGACTAGATCGACTCGGCTGTTAATGCTGATCAAGAATATATATGATTTATAGGGTCGGAAATAGCTCCTTCTCTAAGTTTTAAGCTTCTGACTGAAATTAGGATATCCCAAAAAAACTCCTGTTCACCTTCACCTCCTTTTACGAAGCTATAAGCCCCCCATTTCCCCTCCAGAAATAATACCCATTTAGTTAATTCATTTGTATAATTCTTTATTTCATTTCGATTTTAATTTAATCATACGTTTTTTTTTGCACAAAACATTGATGTCTATAAAAAATACGTTAGGTAGTTGTGATTTTGTTATTTTGTTTTTTTCCTTTTCCCGTGTTTATTTTCGTGTGCATTTTGAACCAAAAACAAAAAAAGCTTCGATTAATTCGATAACTGAGAATTTGTAGTGAGTGCTCTGTGAGTGTGAGATTATGATTTCAAAGTTGAATGGGATGTTAATACTTTAGCATGAAACGTAAGCTACAGTGAGTACATGCATTATATTGTTATATTATTGGTATAAAATCTATGCGAGTTTCGACTTAAGGTTCTTTGTGAATGTGTGTGTTCTTTTCAGCGAATGTGTGTGAGAATGAGTGAATGAGTAGTGTTTAGTAAACTAGTTTAAGTTTAAGTTAACGTTTAAGATTACATAAATTAGACATATTAAAAATATGTTTGTGGTGTGCTGCCTTCTGCTTAATATTCCCTTTTTTTTCAATTGTCCTGCGACTTCTGTTCATCTCTTTGCGAATGTTTCGAGTTCTGTACTTTCTCCACTTTCCTACATGTTCTTTTTTTTTCATTTTCTTTGAAAATAATATCACTTTGAGAGTTGAGACTTCGAGTTGAAGATTCCAAATCCTATCTATAGGATATATATTTAAGTAGCTAGCAGCCTTTGTCTCCCTTGATTTCTGGCTGTGAATTTTTGTTGGCATTATTGTTGTTGTTGTTGCTATTACTGGGCACGGTCTTGTCCTTGTGGCGTACGGGGAGCAGCTTGATCACATGATTCCTTTGGGCCACCTCCGATTTGCTGTACTCGTCTACGAACTGTAAGAGCGGAAGGGTGTTAAAAATAGTTTAGTTTGTATAATTATTAAATGGGAAATGCATTAAAACTATTACTGAGGGGTTTCCTTTCTAATAAATATTGTAATTTAACAAATTCTAACTCAAACTTCTTTACATTACACTCTAAAGATGGAAGAAATAATCGAGATTTCCTTACTGCATCGATATTTGACGTAAGAGTAGATGAATCGATAGCTTAACATTACGAGAAATGCATATTCGGTTGGGTATATCGAACGAAGTTAGTCGAAAAAATTAATTAAATATCATTAATAGAACATTTTCCAAAAATAAATCATTTATCGCACATTTTTCGAATATATCGATAACAAATGTTTAACTAAATCCCTAAAAAGTCACTCAAACTCACCGCCATATCGAAATCCTTCGAGATAAGCTCCCTGGCCGTCGCATTGCCAAAGCACATGGTGACCAAAAACGGATAAATCACCGGATTAAACTGCGTCGGCAGCTTGGCCAGATTCTTGAAGATACCCACAAACGGCTCCGAGATGAGCAGATCCTGATGCCTGCGATTGTTCACACAGAAGAAGGCCAGCGAGGCAATCAAATCGATGAGCATTGTGGTGTTGTCGTTCTTCTTCGTCCAGGGAGCATTCGTGACACTGCAGTTCAGGATGAGGGTCATCACGTCCAGCAGTTTCAGCGACAAAGGACCCTCCACGGTCAAAGCCTCCTGTTAAAAACAAATAGAAATAAATATAAAAATAGAAATAAAATAAAATAAAATAAAGTGAAGCACATTTAATTGGCAACACACACGGAATACACACAACAGTACAATGGACAGAATAAACCGAAATCACTGAGCAAATGTTTTAATTAAGTCAAAGCAAATATCGAAAGAGTGGCACTTGTTTAGGGCAGGAAATGAAGGGCCAGGCACATCCTGTGGCCAGGATTGTTGTTGATATTGCTGCCTCTCTCTATATATATTTCTGTGCTATTTGCATAAGGGACGAGTTCCGACGAGAGAGAGCGGCCTCTAATTTGTTTGTCCTGGCAGGCCGAAACTCGATTCAACAACTCAACTGGCTAACTGAAACTGGCAACTTGTTCGAGGACGAGCAGCAGGACGTGGACGAGTACGAGCACTAAGCAAATATTTAGCCAAACAATTGACATGCCTGGCTGGCTAGAACAACGCCTGCCCCCCCGACCGACTCGACCCCTCGTCGCGGCAGGATATGAGCGAGCGGCAAGGATTTGCCAGGCGGAAAAAAAAAGAAAAGCCCGAATGCGGCTTTGGGTTAAACTTGAAAATTTCATTTTACAAAGTCAATATTTACGCAAAAAACAAGGCTGCCAAGCGAAGGCTGGCAAGCGCGCCTCGAAATTGAGTTTGCTGATTAAAACCGAATCAAATTATTTGCCAAAACGACGCAGCAGCAAAGTTGATGAGCTGAGCCCCGCCTCCACACGAAACGAACGAAAGGAAACCCTTATTTATTTTTGTGGTAATTTAAAACAAATAGCTCTAATCCCAGTCCTATTTCGGGGGGCAGGAGGGATGATGGTACAACGAAGCGACTGGAGACTGGAAGCACTGGCAAAGTTTGTCTATCAAATTAGTTTGTCAAGTGCGTAGAGAGAGCCTTGCCTGCCTCTGCCTCTGCCCCAGCCCCAGCCTCCGGCCTGCTGCATCGGCTAAATATTGACACGTGCAACAGCAGACGCACACTCTCGAATACTCAAATCCTCGGAATACTCGAAGAGAGATTCCCGGTTCGGAGTACACACAGGAAATGAAATCCTGCGCCAGCCAACACACTTTGCCAAAAAACTCTGGCCAGAAAGGAGAGCTTAGAGTTGGCTAATTAGCATAAAAAGAACAGCAGTGGAACAGCAGCATTATTAAAATATATTCTTATGGAATTTATTCATTACTTAAATATATTCTTCTGATTTAAAAAGTATTATGATAAATTTTAGAATTGTTAAATGTATATTTTATGCTATACTTTGAATGCAACAAGTTATAAGCTGAACACCTGATAACACCTATCAATAAGCACTAAATAAAAGAAATATTCGGAATACATTTATAAAAATCTTATAAGAGAAAGCAACTTTGATTATAGTTCAAAAAAATTAAACATTTTCAGGAAACAAGAGAGTTTTCTCAAGTAATTATAGTTGATATATCCCTAAAGGGTATCCTACTTTCACTCAGAAGCGTAAAACTCAGTGAAGGAATCGTTTCCGACCCTATAAATAAATAAATAAATAAATATTCTTGATCAGCATGAACAGCCGAATCGATCTAGCCTTGTTTGGGAGAAACAAAATTTTAATCGATTTTTTCAAAAATTGATAAGGGGTTACATCATCCTTTTTTTCAAAAATTGACAAAAATTTGAAATTTTAAAAAAGGATATATTTGGTATGCAGATTTATAAACCTAATTAAAACTAACACAGAACAGCTTTCCGAATTGAAATTCAAGCATTTTTGGCAAAGTTATGATGAATTTACAGTGAAAATAAACCAATTTCAAACTGCAAGGGTACATGAATGTCGGCTTTCCAAACTTGGTTTCCTTATTTGATAATTAAGGTATTTTTATTGTCTCGACATAATATATGGTTTATAGATAAATAATATATCTTATATTAGAAGTATAGTTCAAAATTATAATTCATTTAATTACTTAAAATTAAATAACTTTCTTTCTAGTCAATTGGGAATGAAATCTTTCAGGGTTAACCCCATATATTTTTTTTAGTGCATTTAAATTAAGATTTCTACGTATTTTAGAGGCAACTCCTCTAGGCCAAGTCTCAGTTAGATTACCGATGTGCTGCTGATGCTGCTGCTGCTGCACTTGGATATTCCGTTTCATTTGCGCGGTTTTTCGACTGTGCCAGGCAGGAGTAACCCTCAACCCACACTCAAACCCAGATCCAAACCCACACCCAAAGCCAAAGCCAAACCCCAGATCCCACACCCACACCCAGACCCAGATCCAGACCCATCACATCCTCCACTCTCTGCTCATTCGTTTCGTTACCGAGTTGCCATAAATATTTGAGGCCGCGCCGAAGAAGACGAGAGACAGCGCCTGACATTTGGCCCCAAGTAAAGTGTCAAAATATTTGCGTATGTGCCGCCGCCGCTGCCACCCAGCTCTTCCATTTTATCCTGCCAGGATCCTGCTCCTTCCTCTCCCCTCCTCTGAATTTTCTCCTCTAAATTTTCGCAATATATAGAAATGTCATCGCGGTTCAATGGCGTTTGCCACCATCATGTTGTGTTTGTCATTTGCCGCTGTGTGCTGTGTTGTGTTGTCTGTTAAGCAAATGTCACTCTATGCTCTATGCATTTTCCAACCCCTCCTCCTCTGCCTCTTCATTTCCACCTGGCCTGCCCTCGGAAAATGCTCCTCGCGGTGGCGGCTGTCATGACATTTGGCAATATGCTAATATCGCTCGCCGCCCAGCAATTGGCAAAGTTTTAAACGTCGCTCCGTTGAAAGTTTTTCTTCTGGGGTTTTTCCCTTCACTCTCTCCTGGGTTTTCCTTTCCCTTTGTTGTTGCTGATTTTCTTCAATTTTCGCCCAGCGATTTCACGTTCGACAAAGTTTAGAAGAGCTAAGCAAAGAAAATGCCAAAAAAAAAAAAACGCTCAGAACACACGGAATGAAAATAAAAATAAAAACAGAGTAAGGGAAAAATTCTAATGAAATTTTCGATGCTTGAACAGGGAAAAATAACCCAAGACGGACACACAGGCCGAGAGCACAGTGGCTGGAAAATTGTTATTTAAAGATCAGGCATTGAAAAATGGCATTATTTAAGTTATTTTAATTATTTACTTAAAAAGTATTCCAAAACTAAGAACTAACTATCTTCTGTTTTCTTTATCGGACCAAAAAACAAAACAATCGGCAAAACGATCAAACGAATTTAATATCAATATTTAATCATTAAACGCGATATTTTTTGATTCCTTAAAATTTCATTAAAGCGCCCGATTTTACCGATAAATCCATATTTTATATATACATTCAGATATAAAATCTATATTTCCCCACCAATATCCTAACCACTGTGCCTGCGTATTGGCTCTAAGACCTAAAACTCAGACTTTTTGATTTGTTTAAACGGCGACGCACGACGTTCTACGTTCAAGGTTCGAACGTTGAACGCTTGACGTTTGTCGCATGGAGTTTACCTTTTGCCAACTCCTCTCAGAAATGTAAACTCACCTGAAAAGTGTTCACATCCAACGAGGCCAGGGACACGTAGAGATTAAAAGTCGATGCCGCCAAGGCGGTCGTGCGCGGTGGAATGCATTCACCTGCAAAAACAGTAAGCAAGATGGGAAAATAAGACTCAAGGAAAAAAGATGAAAAGAAAAAAGGAGGATGGAACAGCGACAGCGGATATTCCCTCATAAAACAACGTTGGAAGAAAAAATCAAAACTAATTTCCGCCTTTGCCAGGAGATCACGTTGCTGTTCCGATAAAGTGCATCCAAAATCTAATTAGCACCTCTCCGGGTCGCAAGCTACTGTTTATGGACGAGACTCACCATTGGGCACCACGCTGGCACTGAGCATGGAAACGGTGCCAAAGAGATCTGTGCTCCTGGCCGCGCTCAGCAAACGTGTCGGATCCGCAGGACCTTTCGGAAACGGAGTAAAAAAAGAAAATGTACAAGAATTAACAACGTGGCTCTAGG
This sequence comes from Drosophila punjabiensis, assembly GCA_008042585.1. Taxonomy (NCBI): domain Eukaryota; kingdom Metazoa; phylum Arthropoda; class Insecta; order Diptera; family Drosophilidae; genus Drosophila; species Drosophila punjabiensis. The sequence goes on from VNJR01007164.1 coordinate 171,385, forward strand.
ATTATTTACCCTCCAGAAGCAGGTGTGACTTTTAGCTGGAGGAAACAACAGTAGCTAAAAGATGACTCACCTGGCTGGCAGACATCCAGGAAGCGGGAGAGGAAGCCCAAGGTGGTCAGCAGGCCTAGCATCACGCTCTGGTTGTCCTCAATGGACTCGCGGACCTTCTGGTTGCGACGGGACAGGATCTCGATGAGGCCAGTGACCACAGCAAAGCTGAGAAGATAAAGAAAATAATGATTTAAATTAAAACTATAATAATTATTAATATAAATGAACTCCCTCTTAGAGCTTAGTCACATTGCAAACCTCCTTTGACAACATTTATTGGCTTAATCAGGCTCAGTGTCAGTTAATTATTAAACATATATATATGTGTTACCCCTGGAAAGCAAATAACTCTTATTGAATTGGAATTGAAATACTAATCTCCTTGTTTACTGAAGGATACGGGAACAATTGTAATGCCCTTGAGCGTTATCTTCCACTGCTCGCTCCCTGTTTCCCTTTTCAACCTCAATCATTTGGCCATTTTCTTGTTGTTTGCTACGTGGTTTCCCGTGTCCATATGTTGCCAGTTTGCCAGTTTCTGGTTCTGCTTTGGTTCAACCCTCCTCCTCCTCCGGGTGAGGACATTCCGCACTTGTTAATCGCCGGGAGCAGCGGTCAAAGGCAAACCGAGGCGAAAGGGGTTACAATCACGACTGGCCACCGGACAATAGAACCTGGCCATGTGTCACATCAACCTCATCATCATTCGAAAGCGATTTAAATGCATATACTCCGTGTCCCTTCTGCTTCTGCCTCTAGGAACAAGTCATCATCCTCCAACCCTGCGAGAATCCCTCCTTCTCCAGCCGCTACCCATCATCATCATCAAATGACATTTCATTTGCTCTCTCCGCGTGGCAAGGTGTTTCATTTCACATATCAGGCAGCGGGGACTAGTGTCCTGTTTAACCTCCTAACTGAGCATTAACGTGTTCTGGTCCTTGTGTGTCGTGTCCTTGCTACAGCAAACTCCTGATGCTACTCCTGCTCCTGCTCCTGCTGTTACTCCTGCTCCTGTCCGTTGTCATTGTCAGCGCAAATCTGTTTTGATTTTAATCCCAGCTTATGCCTTGCCCGAAATGCCTGAAATGCATGCCATCGGTCCATCGACAGGACGACACTACGGTCACCGCCTCCTTCCTGTTGTCCTTGTTGGTTGGTGTCCCTTCATCTGTATTGTTGCTCAGCGAACTGTACTTGTTCCTTGTCGTGGACTTATACACTGCGATAATTATTTTGTAATGAGGTTTAAGTCTGGAGTTTATACTTTAAATTTGAAATAAAAATTAATTTGGATAAAGTTCTTCTGGTTTAAATTTTGGAACTATAGAAGTTTTTATTTGTCTAGCAGATCTTTGGGAGGTATAACTATATTTCTTTCGCTATATATTTATTTTTCCACTCGATTCGATTCGATTTTCCTTTACGGAAATCATTAAGGAAAAATTCTACCATCAATCGTACTCGGAATAGTAAAGAATATCGATACTGTATTGATATTTCATGCAAAAATCGTTATTTAAATCGAAATTTTAGCATTGCAGAATATGTAGGTACAATTAATATAATGATATTTGATATTTTTCGATATTTAAAATAGGAATATTTCAAAGCTTTCGATATACTCAATATATTCGTATTAATATTGAGTGAGATATTTCTTTAAGAGTATAAGATCGAACTTTTTCTTTCGATATATTTAACTCCGTGTCAGAATACAGACTTTTAATATTTTTACCAACAATTTTCAGACCTTATATCGTTTTTAAACTTTTTTTTCGAGTGCATTAAAATCCCATGAAGCTGCTTCTGTTTTTTTGCCGCTGATTATGCGACTTAAGTGCCGAAATCAATGCACACAAATGCCCAAAAAATTACAAGCGACCCTGAAAAGGACTACTTTTCAAAGGCGGGAAAATAAAAGGTGCTACTTTGAACCAAAAACAAGAAAAAAATATCACAAATAAGGACACTTTCGAACCAAGGGGTTGTCTGATTTTTTTCCTCCTTCAGCAATTGCAGCAACTATTTGGTTTATTAAACAGAAGAGACAGAGAGCTGGGCTGAGAGCCTTGGGTTAAGTAGCGTGTGCATTTGACACTTGTTAAAATATTTGCGCCTGTCCCACACACACACACATTGACACTCGACGAGGGAGAGGTCCTTGATGATTAAGGACGATGACGACAGGGGGAGTGAGTGTGAGCCTGCGCCGCGTATTTAGCGAACGTGTTTTCACAACTAACAAGGATGTTAATTTTTTTTTTCCAACTGGGGATTCGCTCTTATTTTTATTTCGAGCTTTGCACCAAATGCCTTTTCACACCCGAAAGCGTGTCCTGTGTGCTATTTGTCCTGTGCTGTGATGTCCTGCCAGCGGTTAACCCCCCCTTTGAGCGAACTCTCGAGTCCTTCTCTCCATTTTTCCTGTCGCATTTTATTTTTATTTTGTCGCCATCGTTGGCTGCTGCTACTGCTGCTGGCTGGCTGCTGTTTATTTTACGGCACTGACGATTATGTCCTGTCCGGACCTCGGGGTCCTTGGTTGCCTTGGTTGGGAAAAGGAAACCTCGGCCACATCCGATACGGACGCGACCCCCGGCCGCCGCCTGTTGGCCATTTTGTGTGTTTGGATTGATGCGACGACGACGACGACCAACGAACTAAATACTCTCTCTTCGCCAACAAGCGGCCGCCAGGACACATGACAAACGATGACAGGACGAGCAGGAGCAGGAGCAGGAGTAGCTTGGGACTTGGGGTAAAAGCATCCTTCATGCTGGACGCTGCGTGCTAGCTTTGTGCTTGTTGGTTTAAGAAAATTATTAAGGATATTTTTGTGGTGCTGATGAGTTTGCCGAGTACTTTTTCGTCCTGCGAAAAGGAAGGCGGGGTGAGAGATTGACCAACCAAGGAGAGCAAACATCATGTGTGGGTCGGTTGTCCTCCCTGCCCGCCTGTCTGCGCTAAGTGTCCTGTGCGCACGGCACACACACACATACACACACACACTCGCAGCAAAACAGGAAGCTCAAGTATGTTTACAGTTGACAACGCCAGAAACGCAATGGGGAAATCATCCCAAGGATCAGGGATCAGGGATGTGCCTTTGGAGTTTATTTTAAAAGGGGAAACGGGGTTTGGTTTTTAAGTTAAGAGAATTATTTTAATATTTAAAGCAAGTTTAGAGAATTAGAAAATTTATTTTTGTGAGCTTAAAAATGTTGTTTTTAAGACTTAAGGAAAACTAACAAGGATCAGAATTCATTTTCAAACTTCTTCAATTTCTAATTACATTTATTTTTTAACAATGATTAGAAGTAAATCTCAAGCTTCTTTTATTTCAAATTACATTTATTTTTGAACAATTATCAGGCTTAAATGTCAGACTTCTTTAATTTTTAATTGCATTTACTTTTGAGCAATGAATAGGAATAAATTTCATACTTCTTTAATTTCAAATTACATTTATTTTTGAAGAAAAATTAGGTTTGCAAAGTAAGTTAAAGTTAGTACAAAACATTAAATCTTCAAAAACTAACTTCTAATTAAAGCTGGCACCTTTTTCTCTTGATTCCTATTTATAAACCCAAATCCCTGATCTATTTCTAGACTCTTCTCTTCACTAAACTTTGGCTATTTTTGCTAAGTATCATAAGCTAACCACACAGTTCTTAAAAATATACAGAAGAATGGGTGGTTTTTGGTCCTGTAGATGGCAGAGGCACGTAGTCCTTGCTTTGTTTGTCCTTCTCTTGGGGCGACTCTGCGTGTGTGCTGTGTGTGCGGTGTGTGTAGATGAACGCTTGAGTAATGGACGCTTTTATTTGCCAACAGGACTTCTTGGGCTGTCAAAAGGGGTCAAAATGGATTTTTCGGCTATATAAAAATTGGTAACGCTCGGGACCGAGCTTTGTTTGCTTTTTGCCAAGAAATGTGGCATTGGCATATCAATCACTCTCTCGATCTGTTCAGGATAAATCTGTATGCCATTCATTTATATTGTAAACATCGAAATATGAATGCCTTTCGTTTATTGTGATAAATCACAGAGAAGCAGCAGGAGCAGCAGGAGTGAAAAATAATGAAAGGACATGAAGTGAGAGTGTGAGATTCTGTTTGATATTTTTAGTGTTTCGGCTAATTGAAATCAAAACATCATCGGAGAAAATTTATTTGCACAACAATTTCTCTTTCTTTTGTGGTCTGCAAAAATAAATTAGGAGAGAGAGCAAGCCACGACTTGCACTTGAATCCTGTTTTGAAAATCTGCTCAATGCATGCCATGTCACACACAGAGTCCTGCGAGTCCTCCTGCTATTTGCTTACAAACATTTAGCAGCATTTTATGGACGAACGAGCGAGTGTGTGTATTTATTCGAAAATCTTTTGCTAATCGCTTTCTGCATTTCGCACATTTTGAGCACATTTAATGCTGGACGCGTGCTCCTCATTAGCATATGAAAGAATTATATTGCCATTGTTCCACGCCGACTGCACGTGGCGCGTTTTTTTGAAAACAAAATGAGCATTTTTGGTGCTTAAAAATGTTTATGGTATTTTGGTTTTGGCTTAACGTTGGGAAATTTCTTTTGTATTTCAGTTAAAAACGTTGCCAAGCGAATTAAGCAAATTAATTTTAAAGTCCCAAAATAAAAAAACATGTTATGCGAATATATGCTTAGGCATGCTTCATAATGGGTGTTCATTTCATTTAGCTAATTGATTTAATTATTAGATCTTAACATAGAAGTGATTTAATTATTAGATCTTAGCATATGTCTAATAATTAAATCAATTTTAAATGTTTATTTTGAATAAAGAGTGTTAGAAATTAGTTTACTACTGAATAAAGGGAAAATTGTTACAAGTTATTATAGTCTACGTTACGAGTAAGTACAGGATATTGTTAGAATTTTATTCAAGGGTTTACTTATATTTTAAAGACTTTTGTTTATTATATTAAGGCATTCTTTGTTATGGAAAATATGTTTAATTATTATTATAATAAAGATTGTTATATATTATATTTTGCTTTAGAAAAGTGTCAATAGTTATTATACTTTACGTACTCGTAAGTTCAGAGTATTGTTAGAATTTTATTCAATGGCTTAGTTATGTTTTTAAGACCTTTATTTATTATATTTAAGCATTCTTTGTTACGTAAAATTTAAATAAATTTTATTTCCCAATAAAGATTGGTTTAAATTATAGTTTTTTAGAAAATTGTAGCTAGTTATTAAAGTTTACTTACTCTTAAGTAAAGGGTACTGTAAGATATTTATTTTAAGGGTTTACTTATATTTTTAAGACCCTTTTAAAACCTTTATTTTATATATTTCAGCATTCTTTTGTATTAAAAGTATTCTCAATAATTATTTCGTAATAAAGATAGTTATGAAATATAGTTTTTTTTTTAGAAAATGGTCTCTAGGTATTATAGTTTATAGTCTTGTTTTAAAACCTTTATTTATAATATTAAAGCATTCTTTGCTCCAAAGAAATATGTTTAATTATTATTTCTCACTAGTTTTTTTATTAAAAGTTGCCCTAATATTTATATAATATATATTTCTTCCCCTTCATTTTTAACCCCATCAGACAAACTCACACACACGCTGCTCTGTGTTTTCACAACCGAAAATCTGCTTAACAGCTTTCGCTGTAATTCAATTTTCAACGCACGAATCATTTCAGATTCATCAAATTCAAATTCATTCAATCAAGTAAAGTCAACAACAACGAAGAAAGGAGGCTGGAAAAATTCCAGCTGGCCTTCACATTTGTATATCTACGAGTTTAGAACAGAACACAAAAATCCAAATCCAAATCGGAATCATGTGCATATATATATAAAACTCAACGCCTTTGCGGTGGGCCTAAAACAACATTAGGAGAGGCAGGCAGTCAGGAAAAGGTGTTAAATGAAAACTAAACCGGAAAATAGGGAAATGGGAACGAGAAAGGTATCGTTCAGCTACCCCTTGCACGAGCCACGAGCCGAACAGTTGATTAAAATGCAATTTCAAATTGTTTTCTCTGACGGTTGTCAGCACTTGATTAAGAGCAACTGTTTCCTTACTTCGAAGGGTGAAAAACTGTCGCGCCTGCGCCGGGTTCTTGTCTCTCCTCCCCTGAAAATCTAGGGGAATTCCCTTTCCCTTTCCACCCGGGTGTCATGTCAAAACAATGCAACTCGAGTCGCAGATTTTTAGGGGTTGCCTCTCTGTCTGTCTGTCTGTCTGCTGCCAATTGCCATGTCGCGTCGATCTTCGTCGGGAAACAGCCGGCAATCGGAGTCGGGAGTCGAGAGGCACTGATTGCCCACAAGTGGCTTCAAAGGGAACGAAGGACGAAGGACTCAAGCAACCCTCGCTGGATAGTGAGATTTAAATAAATATTAAGGTAACAGGGAGCAGGAATTAGAGTTTATTATTTTATCATTAAAAAAAGTAAACTAAATTTAACGAGCTTAAAAACACGAAAGTATATCTTCACGAGAGTTTAGTAAATAAAAAGCGAAATATTATTTAACTAGTTTAAAAATACGAGAGTATATCTTAAACAGAGTTTAGAAAATTAAAAGAGACATTTTCAGCACAAATTTAAAGCTTTATTAGAATATGGAAAGGTCTCCTTGCTGAACTTTAATTTCTCTAAAAAACAAACCCCAATCTTATGCCAAAAATTAACGCCACACCTGATGTACCCTTAGATTTTTGGCCCAACTTTGTTGTTGTTTGGCCATGTTTATGCATTAGAGGCGGCGTGTTAAATAATTTCATGCTGCAAGTTGGTCGCCGCCTTTATGGCCCTAAAGGGAGGCAAGGAGGAACTCTATAGTCTTCGTAGAGGGTGGAACTTTTTATGTGCCACACAGAGAGAGAGTGAGGGAATAAATGTGGGCATGTGGAGTTAAGTAACATTATCGGTGTGGCATCGTTATCATCATTAAGGGCCACCCGACAACGTCGTCATCATCATTTTATCATCATAATTATCGGGTTTATTAGGGCAGCACACCACGTACAGCAGCTGTCACTTGAATATATATATATATATATATATGTATATGAATATATATATTTATATTTATTGCTTAAATCTCTGGCAGGACCCACAGACAATTCGTCATGTCACACGGATTTGCCAGGGATTTAACCCAACGAGAGGTAGAGATAGTTCAGGAAATATCTCAATTGTGGCTAATGGAGCTAAGGCCTCGGAATAATATGCCTCTTATGAATTTCAATTGCAAGGGATAACCGTGACCTCACTAAGCTATTGTTGTTGGGGTTTTTTCTACACAAAGAAGAATATATTTATGGTGTGTTTATTTCAAAAATAGGTGTATAGTTTTTTTAAAATTGTTGTAGATTTATTACTTTACTTTACTTTGAAATTAATAATAATAAAATAGGATACGTACATCCTAAACGTCGTCAGAAAAGGTCGAAATAAAATATCGATATCGATATATAAATGTATAGGTAATAAGATAATTAAGAATAACAACGTGTATATAAATATTCTGTATTTATTACTTTAAAATTATAAACTGCATGGATATTAGGATGCATTCATTCCCTATACATCAATAGAAAAAAAAAGAAGTAATATATCGGCCAAAATATCCTTCTCAATATCATATCAAAAATATCGTAAACATCCGAAAACATAGCATAGCATAATGTTGAAATATCAATATCATAAAACAAAATATTCAAAAAACTAAAATTAATTGACTTTTCTGATTACTTTGTTCAAGATACAGACTCTATATATCGACATTCAATGCCATCGCTATGCATGCATAATCAAATTAAATAAATATATACATTTAAATAAATATATATATTAAAAATCTTATAAACAAAATATAATTCTCAACCTATTTAATCCTCAAGATAAGAGAAACAACCTGAGAGAGAAGCTCTGCTACTTTCCAGAACAATTGTAGTTTATTTAGGGATTTTTGAAAAACTCCATTTATAAAAACTAAACTAAACTCCCTCAATTAATATAAATAAATAAAAATAATAAATAAAAATCCACACTCCCACAATTTAAATAAATAAATAAATAAATAAAAATAAATATATATAAAATACAACAAACACAACAGCATGAGTTTATTGCCATTATTTCCCCCTGTGTATGTTTACATTACTAATATGAAACGCCTCCCACAGCAATAATAATCACATCAACAGGAGCTGGGACGTGACTCTCTAATGCCCAGCAAGGGTTCGCATCTTATCCCGGCAGGAGGTCGTTTCCTCTGCCTCTGCATGTCCTTTTTGGCCACTCTTCGGACATCCTGCGGTGCTAATAACCCACTTACTTAGACTTATCCCTTTGTTTGGAAGAGAGAGCGAACAGCCAGGGTCCTGGCAAGGGAAGTCCTCGCGCTGGCCATCAATTATTTCCCCGGGAAATGCAATTCGGAATAGAAATTGAAATCGGAATTGACCGCATTTTTCAATATTATTTTTTTTCGTCCTGTGGCAGGCATGGCTAAATGGTCAAAGCAACACCCCTGAATATATATGAATGTACAGATATATCCTGATGGATTTATGCTTTTTGGGTGGGGGAACTGTGACTGTTATGCCTTAATTGCATTTATAAATATTTTGGTTGAGCGCAGCAGCAGCGCAGTTGTGGTTGCGATTGAGAGGCGGGATTTTCTATGATTTCAGAATTCTGTTTTGCGGAAGGATATTATCGAATATATTTGATTGATTTCTAAGCGAATATTAATTTATTTATATAAGCAAGAACTTTAAATTTTTAGATGAAATGTATAGCGAAAAAAAAGACTTAATATTAGATCAAAAATATCGTAGCAAAATATGAAATATCTGAAACTATCGGATTTAATTTTAAAATATTATTTTCTACGTTAAATATTCTTGTTTTTACATACTTTATTCATATTTTATTGGACTGATATCAGAAATAAAGTAACGATTTATCGCACAAAGTTACAAATTTATCGATATTTTCAAAAATATTGTTATTTACATTAAATATTCCCAATTATTATATCCCCAAATATGTTTTATTGAAATTATACTCCCCCGAAATAACCAACAGAGTATCGATTTATCGCGCTAAGTTAAAAATTAATCGATATATTTACTATTTCTTTAAAATACCATTTTTACAGAGCACCCCTTGTTCGTCACTCACAACCTATATCAAAATATATCCTTCATATTTCTATAAATCCTTTCAATTCCCATTTTTGGGGAAACTATTTTGAATAGTTTTTAAATTTTAGCCTGCGGGATTTTTTCTGTAAACTCAATTGGTCACGCTCAAGGACTCCACAGGACCGCAGTTGCGGTCACGCCCTGTCCAAAGACCCTCCTTCTTTTTTCTTTTTTTTCTTTTTTGTTGTATTTATTTTTATATCGGTCACACAGCTGTCAACGGCAACCCCCGTTTGAAAATCTTTTTGCGGAAATTTAACTAATTTGCGTTGCTCAGTAATTAAGCGTTAAATTAAAAAAAGAAGAACGAAATAAAGAAATGTAAAATGAAAACAACAGCAGAAATGAAATGACAAATCAAAGAGGAGAAAAAGAGGAAAGAGAGGAGTAAAGGAGGAGGAGAAAAAAGGCAGCTGTGGGCCGCACCTTCGACTCTCTGATAAGAGAGTTCCAGTTGAGATCGTAATTAATTTCTGGCCAAGGGGAGAGGCCAGAGTTTTACTTTATTTTTTATTTTTATTTTATTATCTGCTGCTGTTGATGTTGTTGTTGTTATTGTTATTGTTGTTGCTTCGACGCAAATGAATTTTTACGTATATCGCCGGAGCACTTTTAATTCATTTACCTTGCGACTGTCGCCCCGTTGATGATGATGACGATGATGATTCAGTTGAGGATTCAGAGGAGAACCCAGAGACATTGACGTAAATTGATTTTCACGCCCAAACAGGGAAAGAGATAGAGAGAGAGATATAAGAGAAAGAGAGAGAGAGAAATGACTGCAGACCGCAGAAGAGAGAAGGCTTCGCATAGCATAAAACCGCAGCGAAAGGATTGCCTTCAGCCTGCGGTACATAAGATATGCATATTTATATGGATAAGCTCCAAGTCTCTCCCTCTGAAGCTTCTCATAAATAATAAGCCAAAATAATGGCTGAAAGCAATGTCTTAAGGAACTTAACCAGCAGGTAAAGTCTCTTAGAAATGGAAGAAGATATGCTAGGAATGGATTTAGATATGGTGAAGATAGTCACCATTGAAAAACTTAAATAACAATATGTTTTTAATATAAATTGAGTAGGATAAACCAACCAAAAAACTTCAATTATATTATTATTATAAAAGAAGGTAAAAGAATATAAAAAGTACTATGCAGAAAATATTAAGAAGGTCGGAAAATAATATCAACTTTTCATAAAAACACTTCAAAGTTATATTAAGCTTTTGAAATAAAGAAAACAATTAATTTTCAAAAGGTAAACCCGTATAATTGAAAGAAAATATGTCATTAAATGAGGGGAATTATTTAGTTTATATAAAAAAGTTTAGTTGATATAAATATAATTAAAAGATGTGTTTATTTTAAGGGAGAAAAAATTCAGAAATATTACAAAAATTGATTTCAAAGTTAAGGAAGCGTTTTATTTAGGAATTTAATATTACTATTAAGAATATTTTAAGGAGTTTTAATACACGTAACACAAAAACTAAAATGTATTTCAATACAAATAATTATATTGAACCTTATTAATGATTTTAAGAACTCGATTTAATTAAATGCAATCTCTATTAAAAGAACTTCTCAAAGGAACTGAGTTAAAAAAGGCATTGTGCTTATGTTTAGTCTCTATTATTATTAATTAACCATTTAAATAGCCAGTCAAGGATTCTTTCTGTTAGCAAAATAAATAAATTTGGCTTCTGTTTACCTCTGTTTTACAATAAAGTTAATAAATCAATTAAAATATTATGTTGTTTAATAACAATAACAATAACAATAACTAACAATTCAATTTAAAAACCCTTCTTTCTAAACATATTAAAGAAAACTTAGTCACTCTGGCCTAATAATTATAATTATAAATTCAACTAAATAAATATAATAATATTTAAGAAAATTGCAACCCTCATTAACCCCGATCTTCTAATAAATTTCCCAATAAACCCATTAGTTATTGACTTGTAACCCCGCGGCCACGCCCACCATCAAATGATTACCCTTTTTTTTATGCTTCAATTTTTCGCGACAGTTGCCAGTGGAAACCCTTATTTGAAAATTGAAATATGCACATTGCTGGCGAAGAGGCTGCGCCTCATTAAACCGCCCAGAAAGCATCCACAGCATCCGCAGCATTCCCATTACCACGCCCATTAATGCAAATTAAAAGGCAATGCAGACATATGCCCAAAATCAAGTCCTGGCTCCTTTTCAGGGCTCATCCACATTTACAACTGGATCTGAATACTCGTGGAGAATCCTTGCCTGAATCCTCGCCTGAATGCTCGCTTCGGTTGTTCGGTTAGGTTCGGGATATGTCACAGCGCATTATCATTCATAAATCAAAACATGGAAATTGTTTAGTGCGGCGGCGAGGGGTGGCACAGCCTCCCTCCAATCCACACAGTCTAATAAACATGTATGGAAAAAAGTTATGAATAAATTAAGACATTTCGGCTGTCAGTTTGGTTTAAAAAGGGGGATGGATGCAGATGCCTCACGGCTCTGCTGCTGCTCACTTTTTATTATACTTCAATGATTAAACTCGCATTACGAAGGGCGGAAAAATGTTAAAGACTGAGCAAGTGCCGAGATTGAGCTGTCAAGTGTATGTACAATTTTTTTTTTAGCCAGAAAAAAGTGTTTGCAAAAAATAAAAAGAGGGAAAGGAAAGGAAAGGAAAGGAAACCCTAGAACCTGGCGAAATGAATCTCTGAAGAAATGAAATTCAAGTAAAGTCACAGCCATGCCATGCGGTAGGCCAACGAGTTTAGAGAGACAAACACGGATGTGGCAATCACTCCAATGGTATATATAGTATAATCCCGATCCTGTCTAGCCCCCAGTTTTTCAAATGAAAATTCATCAACACGTCAGACGTCCATCTATCCATCTATCCATTGAGCAAAATGCCATACCAAAAACCATATTCCCGTGTTTTCTTAGTAACGAACGCCACCCAAAGCGTTTTCCATTTACCCCAAAAACACAAACAGACTGAAAGACAGACAGACAGACTGACAACGGGGTAAACGTTTTGTCTTATATTAAATATATGTATAAAAATATATATTTATATTTTGACAGGAACGGAGACAGGCGGGGGAAAGAGTTGCTGCTGGGTGTGCGTCTTCAATTACGACACACGCGCGTTGAAAATAAAATTTCAGCAGTTTTTGAGTCAGCAAAGCACAGGGAGAAAAAGTATTGCTCGAAAACCTTCATTCAAGAATGAAATTTATGAAGAAAAAAATACTAAAAACTAGAAAGAAGGACTTAATAAGAATCCTTCAACCTTCATTCAAGAGTGAAATTTATAAAGTAATTACTAAAAACTATACAAAATGGTTTAATAAGAGTCCTAGGTATACTTTTCTATTACTTTAAACTATTTTCTTATGAAAAAGACACTCTACGAGATCTCAAAACAATTAAAATCCTAATCAACAGTATGCTACAGATTCTCAAATTTAGTAATAAATTAAATTCTATTGAAAATAAAAGAATAAGAACAAAGAAAATAAATGGAAATTAGAAAATTGGTAATAATTAAAAAATGTACTATTTTATAAAAGTAAAACTATTAATAATTGAAGAAATTAAATAGGAGCTAAAAAGTGTTCTTGTATGTATTCTTTTATATAAATTAAGACTATTTATTATTAAACAAACACTCTTTTATGTATGCTTGTATGCTTGTATACATTTCATTTATTCATTCTGCCTACTTTTCTGCTAATGCCTACAAAGGGAAATCAAAATCACTCTAGTTACCATAATTATTACCCAATAGTTATGATTTTTGGTATGTGAATTAAATAAATTTACTATTATTTATTCTTTAACAATAAACCAGGGCTAGGTCTTCCCTTCTAAAGTCTTACAACCTTCATTAAACCAAACTAAATTGACCAAAATCGCTCTAGTTACCTTAACTATCATCTAATATTTATGAAATTTGGTATGTGAATAAAATAAATGATCTATTATCCACTCTTAAAAAAAAACAGGACTAGATCTTCCCCCTCAAAGTCACACAACCTTTATTCAAGTTTCATATTCTCCAAATTAAATTCCCATAAATAAACTTTGAACTAATTAAATTAAACCTTTAATTTAAGGTTTATATTCTCCAAATGAAATTCCCATATATAAACCTTTAACTAATTAATCTATTACAAATACTTTCCCTTTAATTTTGTTCCCATTTTTCTTTCAGTGCCTTCCTGCTGCTTTCCATATGGGGCATGTCATGAGGCGGCGACTTCTTATTCTTCTTCTTGCTCTCCTGCCTACCGCAGATGCTGGCGTCCAGAAACCAAAGAGACAGAATGGAACGAGGGGCATTCAGATGCTCATACAAAGCTGGCGAAGCGCGGAGATGGGGAGAAATCAACGTCACAAATGGACAACACACGTGGGGCATCGCGAGATGACGACGGGATTGGGTCTGCGCTGAAATCCCCCTGGCAACCTTTTGGAGTTTGGAGGCTGTTAAAAAGCCAAAGTCGAAATAGCTGCGAGAAAGTAAAGCCGCTCGTAAAACTCAAACGAGGCGCGAAGCTGAGGCAGCAGCAGAAGGAGCCTGGGAGCTGGGAGCAGCAGAGGAAGGCCACCAGAAGGAGCACAAAAACATGGCGCCAAATAACCGCAGCCATAACGATGATGCTCCTCCTCCTCCTTGGCATCGTTGGATTCCTCGAAGGACCCCGCACAACAGGACCATGCGGCGACGTTTGCCGCCATTTTGTAGAAGAAAAGTGCATATAATAAAATAAAATAGCAACACGAACAACACACACACAGGACCAAGACGGAGAGGTGGGTCACAAAAAATGGCACGGCATTAAAACTGAAACAGAAGTTAAAGTTTTAAAAACGAAGATGGGAACACTCTACTATTTGGGAAATTTTACTGAAATGTAACTATAGATTTAACAACACATTTTAAATATAGAAAGAATAAAGAAAAGAATTTGTTTAGAAAATTAATATGTTTAAATATAAGGAAAATTTAAATATCCTAAAAAGGCGTCTAAAAGTATGCTATGATATAGCAACATTAATAAAAGAGCACGTTGTTTTAAAGGTATTTCTAAATCCTATAATATCTATAGTATTCCCGATAGTTATATCATTTAAAGATCGTATTTTAACTGAAAGTTGTTAATTTTTTATAAAATAAAACTAATATTAATTTGAAATTAGTTGAACAGATGCAGGGGTGCTACAGAAGCGGCTCTCGACTTTCAATTGTAATACAAATACAATTATAATACAATTACACAAGTTGTAAAACTATGGAAAGTCGAAGAAATACTTTTTTTGCCATAAAAATTAATGGTTAATAAGTTTTCAAATAGTCTAAATAAAATATATCTAGAAAACCCTCTCAAGAAGTCTATATACCCCTCAAAGCAGTGACTTTTCACGATTTTGGGGAGTTTTTGAGTCTACCAAAGCACCAAAGCCACTGAAAATGGGCGCCTGTGATTTGGCTTTTCCCCATTGTAAATGTGTTTTTCTGTGTGTGTGTGGTGTGTGTGTGTGGAAAAGTAGAAAATGGAAAATGGCAAGCGAATGAAAATGTCGCCGAGCGAGCATCGTAAAAAATTATGCCCAACGTAAGGATCCAACCACACTCCCAGCCACTAAATATATACTTGTACGATATGTAGAGAAAGGAATATGGGAATATAGAAAGGAATGTATATATATATATGTATAGGAGGAGGAACGAAATTGCGTTCTTATGGCACTTTAGTGGCAAAATCAAATTAGAATTTATGGAAAGTCCACCCAAATCATAAATGTGGCCCCCACGAAAAGCCATTGAATAGCCATAACCATAGGAGACTTTTCCTGCCTGGCAAAAAGGAAAATTACTTTAGTCAGAGATTTTTAGTTTGGATCGTAAATTTTTACAAGCATTTATGGTTTAAATGGAGGAGGACTCCTTTTGGATTAGTGGCTTGTTATGTCCTCCGTTGCCGCCATCTGTTCCTGCTGGCGGCCACTTGAGGGCATTACTCATGCCACATTTGGCGTGCGATTCAAGTGCTTAGCGTGTTAATTTGCACCAGTTTCAGTTTCAGGATCTTCAACAGGAACAGGACCAAGGGGATGCAGCCGGGACTCTATCTGCTCTCTACAACTAAATAGCGAGGGTTGCTCTCTCCAGCCCCGGAGGCCGCGTGTTAAGCCCTCACAATTGCCATTTGATTGAGTGATGCGTCAGTTGGTCCTTGTCCCTGTGTCCCTGTGTTTTGTGTCCTTGCGCCTGTGTTTTGTGTGGCTCCTGCTTCTGTTTATCTCCCTCCACCCCCTCGTAATCATCATCAGCCTGCTGCCTTCTGTTTGTTTTTGGGAAAACTACCGATATGCATTAGATGCACTGAGAGGAAAGTATTGATGATTATTATTATTTGTGGGTTAAATAAAGTAGTTATTTGAGAGTGAAAAATCCTTTTTATAAGCATTTTTTAATGTTTTCTGTACAAGTATTTTTAGATTTCAAAATATTAAAATTTATAGTTTAGTTAAAAGATTTCTAAGTAAATTTTAGTTATTTAAAAATTGAATGCCAAGATATTTTTATACCCTTGCAGGGTATTATAATTTCAGTCAGAAGTTTGCAACGCAGTGAAGGAATCATCTCCGACCCTATAAAGTATATATATTCTTGATCAGCATCAACAGCCGAATCGATCTAGCCATGTCCGTCTGTCCGTCTGTCCGTCTGTCCGTCCGTTTCTACGCAAACTAGTCCCTCAGTTTTGAAGCTATCTGAATGAAACTTTGCAGATAGTCTTCTATATACTCTCACTCGTGCATATGTCGGAACGGGCCAGATCGGACGACTATATCATATAGCTGCCATACGAACGATCCGTAAATTTGTAGAAAAAAAATTATAACTCTACTGTTTTTTAACATATCTTGATCAACTCTCGGTTATAAGCTTTATACATTGATTCAGATTTTTAGATAAAATTTTATAAAAATCGGACCACTATATCATATAGCTGCCATACGAACGGTCGTGAAATTTTCAGAAAAAAAAATTATAGCTATGTCAGTTTTCAACATAATTTCTTCTACTTTTAGATACTAGTGGTTCATATTTTTTCAGAATTTTGTTGTAAATTTCATAAAATCGGACCACTATATCATATAGCTGCCATACGAACGGTCGTGAAATTTTCAGAAAAAAAAATTATAGCTATGTCAGTTTTCAACATAATTTCTTCTACTTTTAGATACTAGTGGTTCATATTTTTTCAGAATTTTGTTGTAAATTTCATAAGAATCGGACGACTATATCATATAGCTGCCATACAAACGATCAGTAAATGTGGAGAATAAAAATTTTACTTTACATGTAAAAATGTAAAAAAAATGTAAAAAAAATGTAACAAAAATGTAAAACTGTAAAAATTGTATGAATATAAAAGTAGTTCGTATTATATTATATTGGGATAGATTATAACTCATACAATTGGAATCTGCAAGGGTATACCAACTTCGGCGTGCCGAAGTTAGCTTCCTTTCTTGTTCCATTTATTTCTTTCATAAAAAAGAAAATATTTGTGGAAAATATACTTCCTTTCTAATGAACTTTAAAAAATTGTCCACAAAACGCAACTAAAAATTTCAAATCTATTTAAAATGCACCGAAAAGTATGCAATTATATATTTTCTCTTTAATTTCTGCCAGAAATAAGAACATATTTCAAGAAAATATAATTTATTTTCATAGAACTCCATAAAATGATACTGGAAATTTGAAATCTATTTAAAATGCACCGAAACGTATGCAATGCTATTGTTCTTAACACATATTATGATAACAAATTAAGACTTCATGTAATCATTAATTTTCAATTATTTTCTCCCAGTGCCATCCCAGAAATACAAAAAAAAACGTACCGAAGCTGAAAGGATGTTCTGATTTAATAGAGGGTGCATTATCACCATTATCATCCTACAGAGATATAGTACTTCGCATCTGACGAGCATTAAATTAACTGTAACCGGCACTGCACTTTACACATTTTACATATGTCGCCTTCTCTATCAGAGAGACAACTTCATCTTGGTGGGTGGTTTTTTTCTCCAACCCAAAAATATTCCCCAGAGAGTGAGGGAAAACCCAAAACAGAGCATAAAGTTTGATAAAAAAAAGGGGGAAAGGAAAATCACAGGCTGAAAATCAAAGCGAATGCACTCTCAAACGAGAGTAGTGCCGCCTCGGCCTCGGACTGAGCCTGTAGGTAATTCAATAGCCAAAAGCCAGTACTGGTACCGCTCCCCCCATCCCATCCGCATCCCAATCCCGTCCAGCCTTTGACATGCGGCGAAGCTGGACAGGCACTCATCAAACTTTTGACATGCAACTCGACAAGGGGAAAGAGCTGCTGAGGCGACTGCTGCTGCTGCTGTTGCTTTTGCTGCTGCTGTTGCTGCGCCTTTTTGCATGCAAAATGTCAGCGCATATGTCAGTCTTTTGCATATGACCGACCGACCGACCGACCATCTCGGGTTATGCGATTGCGAGGGTTTATTGTGAAGTTTACTCTTTGAGTTGGGAAAGATGTTATACATTTTTAGAGAACATTTTATTAGCAGAAAATGTAAAAGGAACCTTCAGAAAGAGGCCTATAGAAAATTGTAAACTCAAATCTCTCAAATTACTTCCCAAAACTCCTCCGTTGACCCTCGCAAAAATCAGTATTTTTTCTCCTCCTGTCCCTGTTATGGCCAAATGCATTTTGATGCAAATCTACAGCGAAGTTTTGGGCAACACACTTCTTTTGAGCTGTTACTCTGACCCTTGACCCTCCTCCACCCACTCCGCCTGCACTTCACACTCGAAAACTGTACGGAATGCAGGATATTTGCAGGATATTTCCGTGTGTCTGTGCTATGATGTCTTTGTAACTGTAATTGATGCTGACTTTTTGACAGTTTGAATGTCGAAAAACGAGCAGATGAGCAACGACGACGAATAACGAAAACTGAAAACGAAAACCGAAACTCGAATAGAAATAGAAATTGAAACTGAGACTGAGCTTCTCTCTCTCTTATTTCGAGGAGTTTTGACTACAGTTACGGTTACAGCTTCGGGCGGGGGTGGAATTTTCCAAAAAAAAGGTAGGGTTGGAGGGTTGGAAATGACAACTCTGATTAGTTGTGTGACACTTTTGTGATTTGAATTCAATTATGACATGCAAAAAGGGTGGCAGGTGGTTTGGAAGGAAATCTGTGAAGGTGAAACAAAGTGTTTACACCGGAAATTAATCAAAAATATTTGTTTTTATTTAGCTTTTTGATTAAAACTAAAGGTTTGCCATGTTTCTTAACCATTTAATGATAAATAAAGACTGGTTTTTCTGTAATATTTAATTTAAATATTTAAACTTTTAGTGAGTAAAGAAGCAGACATTCTCCTCTCACTATTTCTTGCCATAATTTAACCGCTAAAGGAAATTCTACCTCCCTCAACTTTCCACTCTCTTCCCCCTTAATTTCTGGGGGTAGCTAAAGGATCAATAAACACACACCGTTAAGAGTCAATATTTTGATTTTCCGCGCAGCCGAGGGACAGCCAACAAACAAAAGGGAGCGGCGCACCGAGCAAATAGAAAACTTTGCCAATGTCAAACAAAAAGCGGAGGAGACAGCAGAAGCGGCAGCCGAGTCAGAGTTTTCCATGAGTTTTTCCTGAGTTTTCCCTATGCCACTCGGCCTTTTGTCAAAAAGAATCAACAGCCATTGGGGAAGGGGACGAAAACTGAAATCGGATATTAAACGCTGCGAAAGAAGAATGAAAATACAGAGCCAACAAAGGCGAAACAGGAGAGGCCAAAGGATATTTTCCAAAAGCGGCAATAAGAGAGGCAGAGAGAACAAAGGACCAAAGAATGAAATTAATACATTTGACCAGAGAGATAGGAGAGTCAAAGGAGGAGGAGGAGGAGGAGGAACAGGAGCAGGAGCTGGGAGCAGCAGCAGGAGCAGGAGCAGGAGCTGGGACTATGTCTAGTTTAAGGTCTAAATAGTTGCTCTAATATGTCGATGGTAAAATAAAACCCACAGGACACAGGACCCTGGCACAGGCACGTGTAGGAGTGTGGATAGATGTAGATATTGTCCTTGTAATTGAGCCAAAATTTACTATTTGCACTTGGCGAAAAAATAAAGCTAAAGGTAGTACTTAAAGAAGGATATATAGCCGTACTTTAGTGATAAATTAATAAATAATATTAGACAAACTGAATAAAGGATAAATTAAAATAGTTCTTTAAAATCGATAAAAATAAGAAGGGCAGAAAATATTGAAATATCGGTATTGTTATTTCGATATTTTAACATTAACATATTACATTTTAATATGTTAAACATATTGAAGATATTTCTATCCTGGCTTTATAGCATTTTCTTTTTTGTTTTCTAAAGTATTTTCTGTCCTTTTAAATGTCTTAAAACCCCCTTAAAATCTTTGTTTCTTTTTAGCTCTCAGTGCAATCTCGTTAACAATGTCAATTGCAAACTGCAGGCCACAAAAACTTTAACACAAACCAAGACACACACAACGAAGCCTGGGCAGGTCCTTGGTCCTTTGCCCTTCGCCCCATGCTGTGTATGTGCGGATCTGCGGATGCAAGCGGCTCCAAAGGCCATAACTCCAAATTGGCCATTCGATCTGGTTACTTAAAGGGTAATTAAATTAACTGCCGCACAGCAGCAGTGCATCAGTTCAGGCTCCGTACGGATACGGAAGTAACTCTGCCAGCATGTCGTCCTTGTTGACATCCTCCTGCCAGAAGCAGCGCCCGGCGGCAGACAACAAACAAAAGGACGAGCACGCAGAGAGACAGATTTTTCCTCTGCATATGCATATTTCATTATGACTGCTTTTTTAGGGGTGGCAAGTAAATAAATAATAATAGTAGTAAAAAAAAAAGGTAAAGGGGTTCCGGTTTCCTGGTCTCGATTCCGGCCTGAAGGGTGCTTGCCTTATCGCGTGCCAAATCATCGTTATGATTGCCCAAAGCCGCCTCCCTTTGCTCTCCGGAATTGATGATCAAATCGTGATTAAAATATATTCTGCGACTGCTAATGACTGTGTTGATTAATTATGAATCAATTACGTTGTAAAAAGATAGCTCATCATCATCATCATCGTCTTTTATCTGTTTCCAAAAAGGTGCCAGAGCGATGCAAATCAAATTTGTCATGCTTTAAGGAAGGGCATCCTGACACTTCTCGAAGAGAGGCGAGGGGGACAAGTACGATTTATGGTCGGGATTAAGGTTAGCCACGAAGGCTAACTGGGGATATATGTATGTATGGTTGAAAGGAGCAGGATTCTTTTCAATCGATTGAATTAGGTGTTATGATTAATGGTTAGGAATGTGCCTAAAAGAGATTCTTTTTGTTGGTTGGAGAGTTGTTGGGTTTAGATTTAGATTTTTTAATGGAGTGGAAAGTAGGTCTAGTATTGTGTTTAAGGAACTAGAATAATTTTAGGGCAGTTAACATTAAATAAGATATTTAAAAGTGCCACAAACATAGCTGAACCTTTGAAGTACAATAGTGTCCAAAAATAAACGGTTTTGTTACAGTTTGTAGCATACTTTTGGACAGCATTTGTAAGCGATTTCAATTCTTCAACTATAAATAATAAACTTGAAATAAACTGAACACATAAACTTTTTGAAAAAATATAATTATAAACATTACATAGAAAATAGAAAAATAAATGGTGGATCTAGAGAAATCGCTCTATTGACTTCAAATCCCTTAAAAACGTTTTGAAAACTAAGCTAAAAAAAATTACAAAGTTAACAGAGTACAATTTTTACTGCATTTGGTACCTTAAACATTTTATTGCATATTTTTAGCCCGATTTTAAAGAGATCTATAAATCCTAATGGTTTTTGTGGGTTTCTAGAAATACTTCAGTAAGTAAAGTGTAGAAAGCAAAGCATTCCAAAAAATATAGCTTTTCACTTACAAAAAAGTAATAACCATTTTTACAGTGTTCCCGGAAAAGAATCCACTACAGTTCCTCTTTTTCTTTCTCAAAAAACTAAAAACAAAAAAAGAAATTCTTTGACTAAAAATAGAAGTTTGTCTCTTTTGTCTTTGTCAACTTTTAATTCGATTACACGAACTTCTCAAAAACTCTATTTAAATTAAGAAAACAAAAAATGTGTGCCAGCTTTGAGCTGAAAAGGCTCCGAGAGCGCAACCTGAGCAACAATTAAAAGTAAACAAAAATTTAATTATGCAGCTAAAAGCGAGAAAGAGAGAGAGAGCTAAAAAGAGAGCCAAGACTGTTGCAATTGAATTAGGCAAAAAATTCCAAATGTTTCGTGGCCAGACTGAAGATGATGATGAAAATGCAGAACAGAACAGAACCGGAACCGGAAGAGGGGCAGCACCAGGCACCAGCAGAAGCGGAAGCGGAAGGAGGAGGAGCAGGAGGCAGTGGAAGATGGCGGACCATTCAAGTGCGGCGAATTGAATTTCTCATTCAGGCAAAGTTTTTCTTTTTTTCGTCAAGGAAAATGGCGCAAGGTGCTTCGAGGGGGGGAGCGCAGTGTTTGGGGGATGTTTTCCACAAAAATTATAGTCAAAAGAAAATTTGATTTTGCAAACTCACACACAGAAACACACCTACACAGCGCTCCCATACAGTTGCAGGCGCTGTGTAATTGAATTGTGCGCCGAAAAGCGCGCTACGAAAAATGGCAGTTGGCATTAAAGGCGAATAAGCCGTGGGAGAAGGATGAGAAGGACGAATAAAAGGACCAAGGCAGCAACCACAAAAGGCTGCAAAGAACACACACACACAGCATACACACACAACAATGGCTGCTGGCTAATAAAATAAACGAAAAGCTTTTGTAAGCAAATTGAAAATATAAACAAACGGAAAATTGATAAAGAACATAAAAAAATGAGAAGCACACACAACACAGAAATAACACAGCAAACAAAATGGAATAATAAAAAAGATAGAGAAAATATATATACAAAAAAATAAAATAATATCCACAAAAAACCCATCTAGGGAAAGGCACAGAAATTGGTCAGAGCCCAGGACAAACACAACACAACAAAAAAAAAAGGATAAACAAAAGCCGCTTCACACAAACAGAAGAAAAGCTAGCCAACAATATAAAAAAAAGGGAAATAAAAACAAATGCAAAAAGTAGCAAACAAAAGCCAATTCACAAGTGGAAAATGCATAACAACAAAGTTTTTTCTTTCGTTGCTATTTTAACAAAGGGATAGAGTACAAAAAAAACATACAGATAAAACTAACTTTTACTCAGAAGAGGCAAAACCTTAAAAAAAACCTTTGATAAGTGCAAGAGTATTTATTTTAAGAGAAATTTAAGTTAAATATTCATTTATGTTAAAAAAAACTAGTTTATTGTACATTGATTCATTATATTAATTGCTAGTTATTAGTTAATATTTAATATTCAATATTGAAGTACAAATAATTAATAGGCTCCATTTTGTGTTTCAAATTTCAACAGTGACTTTTTTTTATTATTTTATGCAATGAAGTAAGTATTTTTATTAAAAAACCACAAATTCAAATATTTACAATATTTATATCTATATTTAATTTAAATTTGTAATGTTTAGTATCATTTAATAAATGCAATTCTAAGATTCTACAATTCACAGAATCTGCCACGAAGTAACTCTTTTAAATAATAAATAATTCAATTTTAAAATTTAAAGAAATAATGCAATTTTTAGTTAAATTGTTAATGAAATAAACAAATTTATAAACCATTTAAATAAAATCAATTTAAGAAAATCAAATTAATAATCAAACCCAATTAAATACAATTTGCATAGCTATCAAATAAATCACAAATAAAATAAACAAATGATTTGCTTTAACAAAATCCAAATCAAATAAAACCTCAAAAAAAATCAATTAATTCTCTGTACAAACAAAATACTATTTTCGTTTATTTAATGAATTAATGCAAAGAGTTGCAACAAAATCCCCGTTTTTGTTGCTGTGCAAAAATATAAAGCAAACAAAATGGCGTCTTTATGTACATATTTGGGAACTATAGAAACGTCAACAATAAACAACAATTCGATTAAAACTTTTGTGCACAAAAATGAGCTCAAATTAAAGAAAAACAATCGCTGGCAAAGGGGGCAAAAAAGAGGGGAAAGCGCCAAGGGGACAGACCCGGAAAACTCCACACAGGACGACGACGCAGCATTAAAGTTTTTTCTATTTTCGAAATTAAAGCACGCAAAAAGCGAATAAAAGAGGAAAGGAAGAGGAGACCATGAAAAGTGTTTCAACAGCATTTTTTAAAGCAAATGAAAAAAAAGACAAGGGAAAAAGTAATGTTGACTGGAATAAATATTAAAAGAGGTAATACTGTAGTTACAGTAAAAACTATATATTAAAAAATATTCAAGAGACTTGAAGAAAATTAAAAAACAATATTTTGAATAAATTAAATATAATTTTCAAAGAGTTTCAAAGCAACTTTAAAGTTGAAAAACCAACGAAGTCTATGTACGATTTCTTAAATTTCAAAAACAAATTTTTCCTAATGAGTTCAGAGTTTTCAAAGCTTAAAAAAAATGTTTTAATATAATTTCAGTGAACAAGTTGCATTAAAAATATTGAAAAGTAACAAAAAATTAATTCTTTTTCCTAAAATTTAAATACTTTAAATAATATCCCCTACATAGTAAACACCAACAATATTCCAATAAAAACCTGCGACTTGTGACCACACTGGCCGGCATCAGTGTGACCAACTAAATAAGAATTAAAATTAAAAATTATATTTTTTAAACGGCAAAGCGCCAGTCAGCGTCGCTGTAGCAGAGATCCAAACGACGCAGGCAGCGCTGCAGCCACTGTACGCTATCCCGCTCGCACAGACACGCCCTCTCTCGCTTCCTTAAGAGAGCGAAAGAGATGGCTAGACGCCCAGACCCAACTCTATTTGTCCCTTTCCCGCCCTCACACACACCATGAGCAGTGGAGTTTTTCGAACTCGCTATTCGAACTCGACACGTTCCCCTCTCAATGCGCTTGCTTTTGTTGCTTTGCGCACAACAGTTAGGAATAAACCGCCGTAGTAAGCACTTGTTGTTGTTATATTTGTTCTTATTGTTGTTGTTGTACTCACTTTATCATGTCCGGCAGTCGTTCCGGCACTTTTGGGTGGGTGTTCTTCTTCACGTAACTGGAGGACAGCGCCTCGGTGCAGGCCAGCATTAGCTCCGTGGACAACTCGACCGGATGTTGTGGTGATTTTTCTTCGGGTAACTGCAACAGATCAGAAAAACGAAAGATGGAGGAGTAAGAAGAGGAAGCAGACATCGAAGGAATATTAAAAAAAAAATGGTGCTCACTCGCGCACACAATTGTTGCGTGCTTTTTGGGGCTGATGCCGCCCGCCCGCCCGCAAGTGAAATTCCACGGCTCGTGTTTAAATTAATTATCAACTTAGGCATTTAAACAGCAACAACAGACAGACAGAGAGAGAGAGAGAGAGAGACATCCACATCAATCAAAATGTTAATTGATGTTTCTTTTTCTCCCTCTCCCTGTCCTCCGCTCTCACTCACACTCCTAGTCGTTTACAGTTAACTTTTTCACTCTGTTGCGCCTTCTTCATTTCTTCTTCAGCGCTTTTGCCTCTCCTTTATTACACGACAAGCGGCGCGCGCGCTGATCCATCAACGGGACAGCGGGAAAGAAGGTGAAAGGAGGGCGAGGGGATGGGTAAGCGAGGTGAAAGGAGAAGGGGATGGGGCAAAAACAATAAACACGAGCCAAGTTAACAATGCAAAACAACAACAAGAACGGCAAAGTGCGATGCGCAGTAAAAATATCTTTATAGATTTAAATAAAAAATTAAAATAAGAATTACACAAGAACTTGGTTTTAAAGATATGTATAAATAAATGTGAATTATTGATCCCCCAATTTTAAAGTAAACAGTGCTGTACAACTCTATTTTATAAATAAAATTTAGAATGTAAAAATAAACTTATCGATACCCTTTCTTATTTAATCGTAACCTATTTTTCAAAACTGTTATTTTTAGTGTTGTGCAACGCGTTTTGTTTAAATGAGAAAGCATTTTTGTCTTGCTTTTTGTTACATTTTTTAACCAACTTAGTTAAATTTTTTTATTTAAAAAAGGGTATACCTTAATTTTAGAGAATTTAAACTAACAAGAAAATATTACAATTTATTAGTTTGTCAAAGAAAATGATCGAAAATTCTAGTTTAAAAATTTGAATTAAAAATGTCAAATAATATTTAATATTTAACGTAAACTGATTGCACCATATTTCCATCACCATAAGGGGTATTATGGGGGCACTCCACGAATGTAATCAAAAAAACACAAATATCATAAATAAAAAATAAAAAAGATGAACGGTAAGAAGAAACATTTATTGGGTGTGTGGGTGAGTGGCTTTTTATGCGATTTAACGATTGATTTAACAACAGCCGCAAAATATATAAACATTTTACTCCCTGGAAAGGGAAAAGCTTCGAAAAAAAATTGTGGGAATGGGTCTTGGGCCCCGACCTAGTGCTTAAAAATTGATAGGCGAGAGCGCGCACGAGGCCAGTAAATAAAATTCAAATAAAAATGCCAAACAAACAAAAGGCAGCCAGCGCCAAATAAAAGCGTCAAAGAAATGGCAAATAAACAATGCCCCAACGAGCAAAAACAAAAGTCGCAGCGCGAAACATAAACTTTAAACAGAGGAAAAAAAATCACAAAAGGAAAGCGACCTGAGAATACTCTTACTAGAATTTTTCAGTATAAATTTAGGGATTACTGTTAACGGACGGACGGGTACGTATATATCGCATTTTTTAATGTCGAACTATTCTACATTTAACCTTTAAATTATTAACATTATTAAAACAAAAACACAAGAAGGTTTCTCAACAGATTTTTGTCTTTTTTTTATTATATCGATTTATCGCATATATATTGCAACGTCAATCGTCTAAGATATATCTCATTTTTCAATATTGAACTATTCTACATTTAAGCTTTAAATAACAAAAACAAGAATGCTTCTCAACCGATTTTTATATTTTTTTGATTATATTTGTGCATTATATGAAACAGAATATAGATTTATCGCTCAAATATTGCAACGTTAATCGTAAAATGTCGATATTTCTATTCTTAGTTTGTTCTTTCTCAACCTAAAAATTTACCAATATATTTTATTTGCATCTGTGACTTGCGAAGAACAACCTATATCTTATAACTTGTTTAGAAATTATTAAACTAATAAAGTTATAATATTTAACTTTTTACATTTCAAGTTCAAGATATTTAACAATTCCTTTTAACCCTCCTTTGACTGAATTTTCCTTAGGTTTTACAGACAGACAGAGACATAAACGCGGCCAAGTGTTAAGTGGCTGCCAGGGCAGGACTATAAGGCGAGCCAAGTCCGAATTTATACTATATAAAGGCGACACATCCGACGTGGCCCGGGGGAATATAGCCAGTTGCCAACTAGCAACTTCTGCGACTATGCCAACTCCCTGGCCCAATCCCAAAACCCCCCGACGTCTGCCTGGCGACACTTTTATTGTGAAAGCCGAAAAAGTTCTTCAAAAGTTCGCGAGGATATTTTTTATTGTTGAAAACTTACCTGAAAACTCTTGCTGATGGCATCGAACATAACGGTTATGGAATTGCCCAGCAGAGCATGACGAGCAATCTGAGGACACACAGAGCAGGCATTCCTATACACATGGACGGCCAGGTGAACGGATCTGTAAATTATTTAATTTTATAAATTAAAATTTCATAAATTAAAATTATTAATAAAACCCACTTCCTTGAGACATCAGTGTTCTCCTGCAGACCCTTGCTGATCACATGGTTGGCCACTATGCCCAGGCCATCCATGCAGAGAAAGGCCTGGAAGTCAAAGGCCTGAGCCTTGGGTATCACACGCAAGAGGTTGCCCAATGCCCTTTCCAGTCCCTGAGCACCGCCACCCTTAACCACCAGATTCAGGAGCTTGGGCACTGTACTATCACGCTTTACATAGGGAGGTAAGGGCTCCATGGCTTCCAAGTACTCCGTGGCGCTGGAAAATATATAAATTTAAGGATTTAAGGATCTTAAAAATTTAGTATCTCTATCTTTAATATCGATACTTTCACGTCTAATGCTATTTTTTTATATTTAAAATTTTGATAAATCAAAGCTTTAAATTCGAATTAATTGATTAGTTAATAAGATTTGTCTAGACACAATAAAAACTCAAATTACATTTTAAGAAAGACCCTATTTTAATACGTTAAATATCTGAATTCTTCTGAAAACAAAAACTTATTCATACAACCAGGAAATAAAGTTTTTAACGATTTTCAGTGGAAACTCAATACTTGCGAAATAACAAAGAAATTAAGTAAATAAAACAATAATTAATTTAATTTCCGTCATTAAAAAAAAGAGTTCAACAAGTCCACTCACCACTGACTCATGCGCTGCTTGAGCTTCTTCATCTTCTTTTTGTAGCTCCTCGAATGACCAGGGATTCCCCCCACATCCGAGAGCGTTGAGGAAAGATCGCAGTCTTCGTTTGTGGTGCTCGTCCCGTTCCCGTTCAAGCCATCCTCCGCATCACCGCCTTCATCCTGATCGCCTCGACCCTCGTCCGCCTGGCGGGTGGGCATGGTCAGCTCCAGAGCTCGCTGGCGTATGTGCTCGATGTTCTCCTCGTGCCGGCGAGCGGATTCTAGTTGCTTTTGCAGAATCTTGCGCTGCAGCTCCTCGGTGGTCTGCTGCTGTTGGACTTGCAGGGCCAGCAGTCGCTCCTCCCGATCCCTGGCCTTTTCCCGGGCCAAGGCCTGGCGCTGCTTCTCCTTCTGCTCCTGCATCTTGCCTATCCTCTGTTCCTTCTCCAGTCTCGTCTCGTTCATTTTCTCGAGCTTCAGAAGGCGTTCTTTTTCAAGGGCTTGCCGGCGTCTCTCCAC
Organism: Drosophila punjabiensis; assembly: GCA_008042585.1. Lineage (NCBI taxonomy): Eukaryota > Metazoa > Arthropoda > Insecta > Diptera > Drosophilidae > Drosophila > Drosophila punjabiensis. Next base: position 199,700 of record VNJR01007164.1, read on the forward strand.
AGCAGCCTCTTTGGCCAGCTTCTCCTCCACTCTCTTCTGTCGCTCTTGCTCGAGGTCCTGCAGCCTGCCCTCCGTCTCCTTCGAGGATTCGAGAAGATCCAGACGCTTATTTTGCGCTTCAATGTTCTTGATAAAGTTGATTTCCTTCAGTTTCTTCTCCTCGTCGTGGGCCTTTTCAATGATCTGCCTGAGGTACTGCTCTCGGTTCTCCGCTGCCCTCTGGAGTCTTCCCTGCATCTTCTGCCGCTTGTCCTCGATGAGTTGCTTCTTGGCTGCCTTGACATCCTCAACGCGTGCAAAGAGCTGCTGCAGCTTGGCTGCCTTTTCTTGCTGGAGGAGATTCCTCTTTTGCTGGGCCCTCGCCTGCTTGGCTTGGTATTTCTTCAGGGTTTCCTGCAGAGAGCGGCGACGCGAGGGCGAGGATAGCTTCTGATGGAGTTCCTGCGCTCTTCCCGGATGCCTGGCCACATAGGCTTGTAGAGTGGCCAAAGCCTCTGCCCTTTCGTTCCACGACATGTCTGAGAGGAGAGCCTGATATCTCAGCTCTAAGCTGGCATTCTCATCGTCGCTCATGGTCACAAACACCGCGGAATCATCACCACCGGCGCCCAGCTCTTGCTCCTCCAGCTGAACCTCACAATCGGTTTCATCCGTTTCCGTGTCCACATCGATTTCCGTTTGCTCCAGCTCACGAATCTGTCGCTCCAGAGATTCCTGAACCTCAACTAGGATCCTCTCGTTGCGCTCTTCCTCGTTATCGTCAGCAATTTGCTCTTCATTCTCGTCGCAGGCACTCAGAAGGGAGGAGGCATTGGGCTTGTTGAGACTGCCATTTGGCAGCTTGCAGTGGGCAATGCTCTCGTAGAGCTCGCCAATCGTCTTGGAGAACTCACAGTTGGTCTGGATCTTGATATCGATCTTGTTGTGGTCCTCGTTGCTAGCTGTGAATGGAAGAAAGGATTTAACTAAAGGGAAAACTATTTATTATAAAAAGATACTCACACTCCACGACAGTTTCCGCCGAAGAGGAGCTGCTGTTGTTGCTCTGCTTGTGGCTCAGTTCCTTTTGCTGCAGCTTCCTCAGCGCATTCTTCTCGCTGCGCATGTACTCCTTGTGCAGGGACGTCATCTTTAGTCCTGTCAGATCCGACTTTTGTCTTTTGATGATGGAAGTACGCCCTAAGGAACTATTGTTGCCATTGCTTCGAACTGCAGTTGATGGCATCATCACTGGCTTCTTTTCGGGCTTGTCTGCCTTCTCTGGCTTGTCTTGCTTCTCTGGCTTCTTCACCTGACCCGCCGAGCTTCTCTGGGCGGGAAATGAGTTGACCTTGGCCTTGGCATTTTTGATTTCTGGCCGCGTTGAGTTTGCCAGTGTTGTGGCCTTGGCCTTGGGCTTAGCCTCTCCTGTGGCGGTTCCTGTTTTACTTGGAATGGTCTTGCTGGCGCTTGAATCTCCCCTTTGCTTGTCCTTGGTTAGCTCCTGCTCCTTCTCCTTCTCCCGCTGCTGCTCGTTGAGCAGCGCTAAAGTTGGCAAACTGGCGTATCCTGTCGGCTGATTGAACCTGTTGGCCCAGTGCATGCTGCTCCTGCGACGATTCTTCACCGTCAACCAACCATCGTTGGCATCTGTGGGCGGCAGTTGAAGTTGCTTTTTCGTCTCGGAATGTGGCTGTTCCTCGGTCTTCAGGGTGCTCCTTGAGCTCGATAGCTGCTCGTTGCTGGCCTTGAGAGTGGAAGTGGAACTGCCCATGTCCTCTCTTGAGCTAAGCCTTGAGGAGGCCGCTGTTCGTATCCTTGCCGTGCTTAGGAAAGAAGAGGTAGAGGTTCTCTTGGGCAGGATTTTGCTGGCGCCGCTGTCATTGATCTCCAGCATGGTTCGGGAGCGTGCCGACAGGCGGGAGGCCACATTATTGGGCGGGCCATAGCACTCGGTTTTGCTGGAGGGCCTCGGAGGAGGTGCCTGTATGCCGGTCTTTCCCGAAGTCTTGCCAGCAGTCGCCGGTAGCTTTGTCGATCGTCGTAAACCGTTTACGGGAGGAACTGACTTCAACTGACCTGGCTTGGCCGCCGCTGTGGCTGCTGCTCCTCCTATTCCTGTTGTTGTCTTTAGAGCACCTGTTCCTACGCCTCCTGCGCCTGCTATCGCCTTCTTTACAGGACGATTCAGCACGCTGGAGTACTTCAAGGGACTATTTTGTATGGGCGCATTCCCCGAGATGGCCATCAGGGGCTGTGGCTTCTCCGCCGGAGGCTTTAGCAGTGTGCTCGGGGGCGTGGGGTCTTTGTGGGCTTGTTGCTGGAGCAAAGCATTCTCCATGCTCTCCAGAGAGGCCACTGTCATATCCAAAGCTGTGGGCTCAGGAGGATGTTGTTCTGCAAAGCAAGACTCTCCTTCAGGCGGAATTTCCTTGGAAGATTCCTCTTGTTTGTCTGGATTTTCCTCTGGTTCTGGAATGCATGCTGCCTGCTCTTGAATCCGCGCCCGTTCTCGCTCCTCTGCCTCTCGGCGCATCTTCTCGCGCACATCGGCCAGCGTCAGGTGTGGATCCTCCAGATCCGTTTGCGAATACTGTGTGTTTAGCTGCACATATGTGGACTTGTCCCCGCTGAGATCCAGCGGGCACTCCATATTATCCGATTGCGCAGATCCTTGAGTAGCTCTCTTGCTCGCGGCAAACAGTTCCCGCACATTCAGACGCATCGCTCCCTTCGGCACTTGATCGTAGGCGCGTAGTAGTTTCATGGGCGAGATCTGACCCGGTTCGTAGGAGGAGGGTGAGGTCTTGCCCGACTGAGAGCCGCCAAGCACCAGGGCTGGACTGGATTTCCCGGAATTATTGGGACTGCAGAGGCTCTTGGTGCGCACTCGGGGCGTGGGATTGCTCTTGCGCACCTCCCAGGCCAGGCTCTGGGGACGCTGCTGCAGCGGCCGCGACTCGTAGTCCCAGGAGACCTTGAACCATTCGCTTAGAGCCTTGAAGTCCCGCACATAGTTCTCCAGCACGAGTATGGCCTCCTGGCAGCTGGATATGTTCTCGTAGCACTCCACCGTCTGGTAGATCTCGTTCACAGCTCGCTGGAGATTGCCAAAGAGCAGGGCCCAGTATCTGGCCTGCAGCTCGGACTTCTTGTCCCTGCCCGTGGAGGCGCTGCGCACGCGTGGCCCACTGCCTCCTCCGGCTGCAGCAGTCGTTGAGGATTTCAGTCGCGGTGAAGTGGTGGGCGACTGGCAGTTTTTGGGAGTGCTGCTGCTGGGCGACTTGGGCGGCGCCATGGGAGGCTTGCGATAACCTGTGGGGTTATAAAGAAATGTGAGTTATGGGGAAATCATTGATAAATAGTTAAAATAAGAGATTATGGGTTGCCTGGCACTTGATTCGTTATAAGTTGTGGAGTTTATGGTAAGATTTATGAGATTATAAAGGATTTTTCTATAATTTTAATGTAAGAATAATGCTTTTAAGAAGCAATAGAGAGTCAAATATATATTGCAATCTTAATACATCAATTTAAGATTGATTTATCTGTACTTTCATTCATTTAAAGTATTATTATAAAGCTTATTCCTTTTCGAATTAAAATTAAAAGGTTTTATAGTCTCTAAAAGGTAGCAATTAATGGAACGTGATAAATAAAGCCAAGCATAGGCTGGAAACAGCTCGAAAAAAGTTAGTTTATAGAATAAATTAAAGCTGCTATTAAGTTTTAAAAAAATAGTGGCTAAATTATTATTCAAAACCCACTTCACAGCCAATATAAACTCCTTACAACTCCCCAAGTGCTTAGGGTATCGTTTCTTACAGTCACCGTTCAAGAGCACGCCTCCGCTTCCAGTTCCAGTGAGAGTTCCGGCTGCTCCCGCTGCTGCTGCTGCTCCTCCTCCTCCTCCCTCGCCGGCACTCGTGCTCGTTGTTGTCTCATCGCAGAACTGGTAGACGAGCAGATTCTTGGCCTCTCGCCCCTCGCGGCTCAGTACCTCTCGCATTTCCATCGTTTTGTTTTGTGTTGTTGTTGTCTTCCACTGGATGTTGTTGTTTTTGCAGTCTTCCACTGGATGTTGTTCTTGTTGCTGTCTTCCACTGGATGTTGTTGTTGTTGTTGTCTGGGTTTCGTCTGCTATTGCCAAAAGCTGCGCTGCTCTGTCGCTGCCGCTGCCGCCACTGGCTCTGCCTCTGCCCACGCACAGCTGGTGCAGCTGTTGGGGCAACTTTTGCTTTCGTCCTCGTCGGCCCTCTGGATACCACAGCGATCCTTTGCTACACTTTTCCTTAAGCGGAAACCGTGGCTCCCGTTACGATTTTTAATTGATTATTTCGCGTTTCGCGTCGCCTCTTCTCCTCTAGCCGAGGCGCGTCGCTTCTTTGTTGTTTTTGTCGCCGTCGCCACTGCACAATTTCGCAACGCCAGCGGACTCGGCAGCATTTTACTTACGACGGCGCTAGCTTGGCTATATATGTATGCCTTGGATCCTTGGGCGTCCTGCCAGGCTGCTCCTTGTGTCTGGGGCTGATCGAAGAGATCGAAACTGCTTGGAAACAAAGCCCTCTGAAATTCTGAATTCTGCCTAAAATTTAGCAGCAGAACAAAGCCAGCTGATCTAAAAACAGGGTTGTCTGGCAGTGACCAGAGCAATCGATAGGCGGGTGAGTAATCGATTACAGCTTTTAATTGAGCGCGAAAATAAACAAGTGCTGACTAAAAAGGTAAATAACTTATAAACAAGCTTTTTGCTCCATAAATTGATGCGTCTTTTTATTAATTTTATCTAAAAATACTTGTAAATGCTTAACCGGTTTAATAATTTAATACATTTCGTTGCAGTTAAGGTTTAAATTTAAACCTGCCGCCCGGTTCCAAAGCTCCCCCTCGGAAAGCTCCCCACGTGCGAGCGAGACAACTGGCTTGCCCCAGAGCAGCACGGCTAGTACATGAGAACGCAAAACGAAACGAACGAAACTGCTTGAAATACGCGCTGACGGACCTGCGCGCCTGTTACAATTCCGGTCTAAATCTAAATGATGCTGCTCACTGCTCTATTTTGCTCGCTTTTTTTCGAAATGGAAGCGCCAGCGCAGCCCTGAGATGGAAAACGGCCAGGAACCGGACTCGGTACACCACACATCCCATGGTATTTTTCAAGTGTGAGTCGCTCTAAACACCGTTTTACTCGTTTCTTTTCTTTCTCATTCTTTGCGGTTGTCTGAGGTGTGTTTTCTGAGTGGTTCGTTTTTTTTCTTTTAATATTGCTTAGAAAATTGTAAATTTAAATGTATTATTTTAAGCACTTAATTAAGAATTCTTTCTTTGTTTTACGATTTAGGATTATTTTAAGAGGATTGCAAGCAGAATTTAGTTTATTTTCTTCCTTTGGCCAACACTAATTTTCGATCATAGTCGCGCTTTGCGAAAACAAAATCGAAATTTTTGGAGAATAGTCACTTGAGCGACACAATTTCGATTCATGGACTCTAATGAACAGGCGGCGAGGAATAACTGCAGGTTGAGTTGAGTTTGCCGCACGCTTGCTCTCACTCGACAGCGGGACTACAAATATTGTGCGGCTATGACACTATGACACTGCATTTAAAATATAAAATAATTTGAGTTTTTAATAGAAAATTGATAATAGATAACTTTAAATGAGTTTTTCAAGACTTTCGGGAATGGCACTAAGGATACACTAATTTAAAATAAAATAAAAACAAGAAACTTAATCATTTAATCATCAAATTTCAGTAGTTTTTTTTTTTTTAAATCACTCGACAGCGGGACTACAAATTGCGGCTACGTGCAGATATGACACTGCAATAAAATTGAGATAATTTAATTTTAATTTAATAGAGAGTCTTTAACTTTAACTTTAAATAAGTTTTCTTTACGGTATTCGACAATGACACCGATTTTAAATCAAATTTTAGATTATTTTTTAATCATTAAATAGATTTTTAATCTACTTATTTAGATTATTTTTCTATTTAATAAAATTTATATTTAATTTATTCTATTCCATATTTGTAGCGAAAGTACAGTGTTATACCCTAATGAGTGTGAATTTCTCATGCCTGAGAGTGTGTGTGTGTGTATGTGTGTGCGGGCGATTGTTTGTTTGCTGAGTGTTTGTTTGTTGATAAAGCTCCGCTCGCCATTGGAGTCGCTTTTGGAGACGCCCCTGTGAGCGGGAGAACTTTTGAGCGCTGGTGGGGGGAAATAACGATTTGAATTGAGTGGCGGAAAGAGTTTTAGCTCCCGGATAAAGGGGGATATATTAAATATATAAAGTATTTAATATTAATTAAACATTTTATAGTAATTTTTATTTAAAAACAAGAATTTTGGTTAGTTTTTCAGTCAGAGTTAGTAATATTAACTGAGAACACAACAAATAAGAATTCAATTAACCCAGAATTTAAGCATAAAAATCTACATTTAGCCTGCATTTGTGATTAAAAAGAATAAATCCAATGACCACTTTATACATTTTACTCCCCAAAACCAGTGAGTTTTTTAAAGTAAGTAACTTTATTTTTGTTTTTTGTTGGAAACTCTTGAAATTGGAGTACCATTTAATCGCTCCCATACGTCATATATGCTGCTATGCCTGGAAGCGTGAAAAAATCCTTGAACATATCGATGAACCAGGAGTGCAGCAGTGGCCGGAGCAGGAGCATATGGTCTGCATATCCGAAGAAGTGTGGCACACATAACTGGAATAACTTGGCTGCCAAGAAGTCAATGCCACATTATCGGACGAGACCGGGACGGGAACTCAACATGAAGTCAGCTTGGGATGCGGAGACCGGGGAAGTTGAGGCACGACATTCGTGGAGCAGCCGACGACCGAGACCGAGACCATTAGAAGAAGCCTTGTCTTCCCCCAAGGCCACGGGAAAGGGGGCCGAAGAGGAGCAGCAGGCAAAGGAAGTGGCTCCAGTTGTCTGGAGAGCAATTGCTTAGACATTCCTTAGAGCTCCCCAAGGCCGTTTTTGGATGCACAGTGGGAAACGAGGTTTTGATTTATTCAAATGAAAAAAATCTTACTGTTGGTTGTTTTTGTTAAAATTAAAATAACAACGTATTACAATACAATTATAAACCTCTTTTTATGTTTAAATTGTTTGAATTCTATCAATCTTAGATAGAATTCTATCCATCTTAGACAGGAATAATTTTTATTAAGTACTGCTTATAGGTTCTTATTATGATTTTTATTATATTATTATATAATTTATTATCATTCATTTTGAGTTCTGTTTATGCGTTCTTACTATAATATAATGATTATATATTATTTTATAATTTATTATCATTTATTTAAATTGGGTATTAGTTATTTTATTTTAATATAAATTTTAAGTTCTACCCATCCATGTAGGCCTTTAGTTTTTTTGAAATTCCAAAGCCTTATGTATAGAATTGCACCTAAGAATTTCCCAAATTTTAAATATTATTTTAGCTTCTCCGATCCTAAGCTCTCCTGACCATGCCTATCGTTCCGGTTCCAAAGTTCAACTCTTTAAGAACCAATCCTCTTCAAGGCTTCGATTATCTGTTGGTTCCCTTGCATTATAGTCTGGATATGACCTCAACTCTGATGTCGACGATTGGTGGCATATTGTACCGCTTGGTGTCGCCGCTTTTTGCAAGATCCCTACAGACATCATAAGGTTAGGTTATTTTATTTATTTATATTTTTAACCAACTTAAGTACCTATTTTTTCCCCTAGTTTTTGATGAAAACACATCCACAGTCCACCGGCAGAGAGATGCAGAGGAAGCCTTAGTAAGTAGAGGTTAAAGAAGCCAGACCTGGACACCATAAGGAATTCGATGCCGGGGAACGACGGACACGACATGAAGAAGATGTTAACCCGAGCGGGTTAGACAGAGACCATGACCAGGACCAGTCTGGAGTCAGAGGCAGGAGCAGGGGGCAGCATCAACAGCAGCAGCAGCATAAACAAAACGACCATCAGACTTGGAGGAACGGAAGAACAAAGCACTGGAAAAAATATATATAAATTTAAGATTATTTTCTAATGTTATTAAAGTAAATTTTAGGTTTTATATCATGTCTTAAAATCCAATGTTTTTAGCTTTTTAATTCCTTTTATTTGGAAGTTTCAAAATATTCCCTGGAAAACTAGAATTTATCATTCCAGTGCATCGACCCTGGGAGCAGATTCGATGCAACAATATAAAAATAAGTACAAAAAAAAAAGGAACAACGATGTGTGTATGTGTGTGAGCGATTCTCCCGGCTGTCTCTTGCCTGAAATTCTCCGCAGCCTCTTCCTCTTCTTCTTCTTCGCGGCTGGTTGTGTGGGAAAATTCAGGCCGTGGGAATTACATGTGAAATTTCGATGGTGTCCGGGATCAGGCGAGCAGCAGTTCCAGGCAGGCATTCCAGAAGCGGCAGCAAAAGCAACCAACTAACCCACCCCTTCCATTGCCACCGTCCATGTCATTCCAAGCGAGCGACAATTCTAAGCCAGAGCGAGAGGGCAACATGCACAGTGTTGCGTTGCATTCGAGAGTGAAGGGCAAAAAAGGGCTCAGCAGAGTGTGAGTGGGAGCAGGACGACAGGTTGTGCCTTTTGGCCCTTTTATGTTGCTCTCTCTCCCCGTGTATGTTTGTGCAACATTTTGCGGCCTCTGCACAGATTTTAACGGAACAATTCCGATCAGGCGAACAGAGTGCGAAATGCGACGATACATACTGCAGCATGTTGCATGTGGCAGGGAGTTGGAACCAGAGGAGCCGGCGGAGCAGTGCTGCGTGCGTTCTCCCTCCAAAACAGCGATTATCTCCGACGACGGCGCGAGAGACTCCGATTTTTCAGCTAACAAAGGGCGCCAAGGGCCCGAGGCCATTATTAGGGTAGAAGGTTTCGTTTCGATTAGAAATTGCAGCAGGCACCCAGCAAAGTGCAGCAGGTAAATACCAATAAACATTGGCCAACATTGAGGTTTCTGTTCCCCCTTTCCCGCTTTCCGCTCCTATTCCATTCCCGACATGACCATTCCCCATTCCTTGGGCCCATCAGTCCCATTCCCATTCCCATTTTCATTCCACGAGCCCTCAATGTTGGAAAAAAATTTAGTTTATCGATAACGAAGCTGGAAATACCCTTACTTTTTATATGGAAGAGTTCTTATATAATTAATTGCTAAAGCCTGATGTTAAAAAGTATTTCAATAATAAAATTAAAGAAATATAATAAAATCAATATATAAATATTATAAAATCAAACTGAATGCCTAAAGAGGAAAGCCGTGTCTTGCAGGAAAGAGTATGACGAGCATTATGTTGCCCTTTCTGCTGAGCCAGAAAAAAAAACGGCGGCAACAAGAGAACTTCTTTATTTTTAGCCATCAGGCAGACGTTGGGACAAGGCAAAAAAAAGAAGAGTTGGGGAATGGGGGGCAGTTGCTGAAAACAAGAATAAAAATAAACGAAAAAAGAGGCAAGTAAAAGAAGACTGGCCAAAGGCGAAGGAGTACGAGCAAAGGAAAACACCCGGCTTCCAGACTGGAAGTTCCAGTTGCTAAAAAGTAATGCATACTTTTTAGCCCAAAGATAATCAGAGAAATTTTATAAATAATTAAATGCAAAGATTTAAATACCTTAAAAAATAAAGATATTTTAAAGAGAGATTGATAAATTTTGTAACCCCCTTTTAAAAATAAAAGTTCTTAATGCAAAACCAGCCTTACAGTTGATATAATTTCTTACTATTAGTTTTACGTTTTATTTACAACTTTTTTTCAAATTCAAAGTATGCGCCTTGCATTCAGCTTTCCTGCAATCGATAAATCGATTGTTAACTTCAGGTTGGCCGTCGCTCATCGCTCTTCTTCTTGTTCGCCCCCAGCTGATTCCCACTTCCTCGCTCTCTCTCGTTTATTTTTCCTTCTTTCGATTTTGTTGTTGTTTGGTTTGGTTTGGTTTTTCCCGTTTTTGTTAAATGATTTGTTAATGAAAATATGGATCAGCTTTACCTGGAGATTGAAATAAGCACACAGAATGCGGTAACAACAATTTACACGAGCGTGTCTTCGTTTCTGGCCTTATACACACACCGCTACATCAGCCCGAAAAATGTGCGAGTGAATTTCGTTAATTCGAAAATCGAGGGCGGTCGAATAGCTTTACGCAGCTCCCAGCTAAAAAAGGAGCTAACTGAGCAGCATATTACCTGCCGGGAGGCGGCCACCCTGCCGGCGATCAGGGATCTGAAGTTGCCCATTTACGAGAAGGACGGAAATACTTATATAGCAGGAACTTGTGCCGTTTGCAGGTGGGTTTTATCTCTCATTTGTGTTTAATTTCATGAAATAATAACATTTATCTACTCGACAGAGAGCTCATTGCCCGGCAATCCAATGAGGAACTCAAGAAACTCCTGGGCTTCAAAGGCAGCTGCCTACTGGCACCCTCGGAGGCTTCGATTTGGACTAGATTCTGCGAGCTAGATGTGGTGGAGGTGGTCAGTGGCCTGCACAGTGGACAGATCTTGGAATCGGTGCCATCGGAGGTGGTGAGATTCGAACAGCATATGAACGAACCGGTGCGGATGCACAACATCTACAAGCAGGCAAGGGAGCAGGCCAATCAGACGGAGAACGGCGACAAAGTCAAGAGGCGAGATCGCGTGGAGATCAAGTGTACAACACCGAAGGAGCAGCTGCTTATAGAGCATCGATTTGCCGAAGGCATAAGCTTTACCATTGCTGATCTCATATTGTATCCCCTACTAAAGATCGTCTTCCAGCATTGCGGTCAGATGCTGCCGCATTTTCCCCTTACAAGCACTTGGTTTAGCGAGGTAAGAAAGTGCTTCCTCCTCCCAGTTGCAACTCTAATGAATGGTGCTTCCTTTCAGATTGATTCCTTTGATGAAAGCTGCGCCAGGATCCTGAACGAGCTCTATGTGCCGCACACAGTGAAGACGCCGCCCGGCGACCTTGGCATTCCCGACTGCGAGGCCACCAGTCTGTACAAAGCGGACCCGAAGCGCTATAAGCCGCGGAACCGCATCTACACCAGCCAGTCGGAGGTGGAGGCAGCCCTGGAGAAACTCTCCCCTTTGCAGCTGCAGTTTAGCTCGGATTCCGAGGAAAACTTTGGGCAGCAAATCATCGACTGGGAACAAATTGAGCCCACGCATGCCAAGAGCTCGGCATTGCCAAAGGAGCGGCTGGAACGCAAGCGCCAGCAGCTGGAGAATATGGCCAATGCGGTGGTTTCGCTGGCGCAGCCCGGTGACCGGATTGTGGACTTTTGCAGCGGCACCGGCCACTTGGCCATCTTGCTGGCCCTCAAGCTGCCCCAATGCACCGTGATTGTGATGGAGAACAAGGCCTTTTCGCTCAGCCAGGCCCAGAAGCGAGCCCTGGAGCTGGGTTTAAGCAACTGCGTCTTCTACCAATGCAATATAGATTACTTTGTGGGTAACTTTGATATCGGTGCCTCCCTGCACGCCTGCGGCACGGCCACCGACATTGTCCTGCAGCAGTGTCGTCGCGTTAAGGCCCACTTTGCTTGCTGTCCCTGCTGCTATGGCTCCCTGCAACCCATGCCGCACATCTCTTACCCACTGAGCAAGGCCTTTCGCGGTGTTTTGGACTCCAAGGATTACCTCTACATTGCCCATGCGGCGGATCAGGCCCACGAGATGGGCACCACGAACTGCAAGCCGGAGACAACGCTGCAGGGCATGCGCTGCATGTCCGTTGTTGACACCGATCGCCTGCTGCAGGCCGAGGAGGCTGGCTACCAGGTGATCCTCACGCGCCTGAAGCCGGAGCAGTGCACGCCAAAGAATCATCTGCTAGTCGGACGTTTTGTCAAACAGAACTGAAAACACTTGAGAAACTGCCACAAAAAATGGATAATAAATGAATTTTTTCTACTTTTCGAAAAGGTTGTAGAGATTTTATTGGAAAAAGTGGAAGCTGGAAGATTTAAAAACAAGAGAGGAAGAGAGAGTAGAAGAGCTAACAGACAACGGGTGAACTGTGTCCTGGAAATAACGGGATGTCGGGTGCCTCTTGTGTTTTCACATATTTGTTCAAAATTTAAAAACAAGAAAACATTAATTTCAGGAGTCATCTCTTACAAACACCGTTCGCGGCTTTTTATTGTGATAACCATAGCGTGGAGTTCAAGAGTAGAAAATAAAATAAAAGTTTACCAAATTCACTAAGTTAAAGCGGCGCTTATTTTAAAATATCAGAATGGAATGGCCGCCGCCTCGCAGAGCCAACACCAAATGGAGGACAGAGCCGCCCTGCACCTTGTAGTCCGCCGCAGTCTTGTCATCGTTCCTAGAGAGAGATCAGACACACATTATAGATCAGGAATAACCAAACTTAAAGCCAAAACTTACATTTGCTTGCCGGAGAAAATCAGACGCTGTTGCTGCGGTGGAATGCCCTCCTTCTCCTCCACGCGCTCCTTGATGCGATCCACCTTGTCCGTGGGCTCAATATCGATCTCGATCTCCTTGCCAGTCAGGGTCTATACAAAGAAAGGAGGAAAATATATATGCAAATTATATGGAAAATATGCAAGATCCAGGAAATAATCCGCTCTAATTTGTTGTTGTTCGCCGTGACGCATTGCCTCCGGAGGCTGCAGTCTTTGTTTTTCTTTGGAGATTCTCGGTTATCGCTCACCTTCACTTTGATCAGCATGGCGTGAGTGTGTTTGTGTGTTAATTATTGCAATAAAAATTAAATACAATTAACAATATTAATCCAAAATTTGCGAAATTTCCACAGCTTGCGGCTTTTTTTGGCTGTCACTAGAGCTGCAAAAAACACCGATGTTACTATCGATACTATCGATGAAAGTGAAAAATAAGATACATCGGTGGTGTTTTTTATCGTTATAGTTAGCAAAGAAATATTATTAATTTATATATATTTTACGTAATATTATTTTAATATTATTATTAATTTAATTTATTAACAAAATGTTTTTAAACTATTTTAATTTCCGCCAAATAATGATTATCGACTATTTTTTTATGGCGTAAGTTCATAGCTTTAGCTTTCATGCTTGTAACAAGTTTTGATTTAAGTTCTGTGTTACTGGCGATTTTCTCTGTAATCGATAATCATTATTTGGCGGAAATTAAAATAGTTTAAAAACATTTTGTTTTGAATGAGATGAGAAATTACCTAATAGGAACATGTAAATGTTGAGTAAAAAATGTAAAAGTGTAAAAAATAAAATAAATAAAGTAGCAGTGTATTTTGTAAATGTTTTGTTGAAATTAAAGCAGTAAACCACGAAGGAATTCGTAAGAGAATTGTTTCAAATTCCAATTTGGTTTTAAAACTCAAATTTTAAATAAAATTATTAAAAACTCTGAACGTTTAGATTGAAAAAAAAATTATTTTGTAAAATTAGACTAACTAAAATATCCTATAACCAAAACCAAACTAAAAAACATTAACTTTCCTTGTCTTTTCTTTATTTTGAATTACAACTAAAAACCTTATCAACTATTTACATTTATCTACAAGACTAATTTGGAAATGCATTTTGTTCTCTTTCGCAGATTCACTGAGATCGCCAGATTTCGTCTTCTAAGACAGTTTGTGCAGCTTGTTCCAGTTGCGGATGGCCTCGCCAATGTGCCGGATATCCCTCGCATAGGTTCTGCAGCATCCTCCGATGACCTTGGCGCCCAGCTCCGCCCACTCTGGGACATAGTTGGCAAGGGGAACACAGTGCTCCCTGCCCTGCCAGCCGTTGACAACGTCGTAGACTTCTCCGCTGTTCGGATAAACCACGAGGGGAATCTGCTCATCCGTTCCCCTTTCACCATTAAGGCTCTTGAACAAAGGAGTCACGAATTTCGGATGCACACAGTTCACTCCGATGGCCAGGCACTTGTCCTGGGCATTCCTCTCCGCCAGCAGATCCCAAATGGCATTCGCTGCCTCCGCAAAGGTTTCGCCATGAGCCAAGGTGCTCTCATCCTTGCACTGGAAGGCAACCCAGAACTTGACATCGGGATAGTCATCGCACAGCATTTCCACCAGGGCCTCGGCCTCCATTTGGCAGGGAATGGTCTCGATGGCCAAAGCATCCACTCCAGCCTCCAGGCAAGCCTCAATCCGCACGCGATGCCAGTCCGTGATCTCCTTGGCGGGCACATAGTCGGCATAGCTGCCGGTATACTCGGAGCCATCGTGCAAATGGGCGCCATAGGGTCCAATGGAGGCGATGATTAGAGGATAACCTGATGTATAAAGTGATAATAATTAATTCCCAGCACGTGCTATAGGGATACGATTCTGTACTCACCCTCCGGCACCGCCAGCTGTGCCTGATAGCACTCCGTCAGATAGCGCTCCTTGGCTATGTGCGCCAGCCGGACTGTGTTCCTTATCAGCTCGATGCTCTGCTCCTCGTCCAGCTCCAGATACTCCATGTAACCCTCGACACTGGACTGATACGTGTTTGTCAGTATGATGTCGGCTCCATCTGTGGTTTTTGTTTGATTTGGGCAAAAATTCAGTTAGTTTGTTGCTAATTGCCTTTATTCCGGCACTCCACTCCACTTACTCTGCAGGAAATCCAGGTGAGTGCTGATGATGGCCGCCGGATCGGTGGCATTGAAACGGGCACTCCACAGCGGATCCCCATCCACCGAGTTGCCCACATGGACGGTCATTTGGGTGCCGAAGCCACCGTCCTTAACCAGTACGCGCGTCAGTCCCATGATTACAAATTTGATTGCTGAAAGAGGAGCGGGAATAGAGGGAATATTATATTAATTACTATATATTTTCTAGTTACATCTGCGTCAGTGGCATGGCTGATAGATAGTTAATATGTATTTATTCCCAACGAACAGACATCTGGCCGATTTGCAACAATGTTGTTCTGTACTCTATATTATATATATTCTATATAGCTCTGGAGTTGTTTACTAATTGGATCATCTAAACTTATCGCTTATTTTCTAGTTCAACGAACTTTGGCATGGAGGAAGCCAAGTGCCTTGGCGTTGGCTGGTGTCAACGTGAGGTTTTATCTGTGAAAGTTAGTGCGGGGAAAAGGGAGATTTTCTTTGAACGAAGCTTGAAATACTCTATTTTTGAACAAGAAATTTAATAAACAAAATTTTAGACCAATTTTAAACCTTGAAAAAATAATTCTTATTCTTTATTTTTGTATGTTGTGTATGAAAGATACATTCATTATATTTTTTCCCCTTGCAAAAATAATAACTACTCATTTACTTAAATAAAAATTGCGTGATATTTCTGAATTTTAATATTAACATTGAATCCCATAAATAGATCAAAATATTTTATAAAAAGCCAACAAAAACAAAATAAGTATCCATTTAATGATTATATTAAATTATTTGACCTTTCATAATCAAATGCCATGTAGATTTCTTTCTTTTGTCTATTTGGCGTGGAATTTTACTCATATAATTTCTCTGCGTTTTAATTGAAAGGTTTATATCTTGTTTTTTTTTTTTATAAAAATATACATATAAAAATTAAAAATAGCATTTATTTTCATGCCATAAATATGCATAAAAAGCATTTCGGAATAAGAAGAAAAGTTGTTATAATTTTCAATTCCTTTTCATTATTTCTATATAATTTGTAATATTGTTAATCATTTTAAGATGTAAGCTTTTATTTGTTATTATTTAAATTATATAAAATACGGATTATAAATGATTTAAAGAATGAATGGCGGCCAGCTGTAGAAATTTGAAGTAAATTAAATTAAACACAACAAATAGCAATAAAATTTAGAAAATAAATTTAATAAGAAGACATTTTAAAATTATTTTTAATTCAAAGCGATTTTTATGGCATTTGTGATAAGAAATCATAGTTTATCATCACTACTGACCCATATTTTTTTTAATTAAGAATCATTATTATTCTTTGTCCCTTTTTTAACAACTCTGAGTACGTATTAATTAAATTTTTACGCCTCCTGCATATTGATAACTATTTTAATTATATTATATTTTATATTTAAAATATTTTGTATCCAAAGCGTTTGTATGGCATTTTTAATAAGAAATTGTACTTTATCATTATTACTGACCCATAATTTTTTTTAATAAAGAATTATTATTATTCCTTGTCACCTTTTTAAATACTATTATATATATTTTTTTAATTTTTACACCTCCTTTATATTGATAACTCTCTCTCGAAGCGTATAAAACAGCATCTGGCCAGACACACGACCGATAATCACACACTTAGTTATGTTATATGTCCCGGCACTCACCTTGGCAGCTTTATTTATAGATCTTGTAAATCGCTAAATTCAATAACAACTTTATTAGACGCCAGACGAGACTGCTTTAATTATCAATTTTGTTATTGTTTTCCCCGTCAGAGAACACACACTTTGTGGATATGATCTGTCGCTAGTGTCGCCGCCGTCGAGCGTTTAAGTGTTTTACAGCGGCGACGAGGAGCTTTTATACCTTCTCGTTGAGCGCTCAGCTGTGGCTTATCACGGCGAAATAACTAATAAATAAAATTTATAACAAAACAAAACAGAGAGCAGCAAAAACGGCTGAGGCAGAGGCAAACGCAAACATGAAAGTGCCCCCACTAAGTGATATTTCCATGGGGCGATAACGTCCGCCGGGTGCACAGCTGCCAGACGGTGGCCAGCCAGCCAGTCCAGATTGGACTCGGCTTCGTCCGTTCCGTCCGATCCGTCTGTCCGGCTGTTGACAGCGATTCATCCACTCGCAAGGCTGATGAAATCGTCACAGGCGATGGAGAGTGCGTTGGGGTCTTGGAATTGGGCTTAGATTTGAGTTCATTTTCGGGGTTTCTAGCTAATGCACTTAGGGAAATTTTAGAGTACTATTAAAAAACTGTTAAAAAAATATCATTTTATTGCGAATTTTCACATTTAAATAGCAAAATATTACTTACAAATTAAAATACCTATTTTAGGGAAATATTCGTTAGAGATTAAAATTTCTTTTTTAATTTACAATAATAATTTGTATCATAAATTGTATTTGTAACACTTTAATTTTATTCACTTTCTATTAACCAAATATTACTTACAAATTAAAATCTTTTTCAAATATATATATATATAAAATAAAGAGTTTTAATTTAAGATACGAAGCTCTGAATAAAGAGTATTTTATATTCGAGCACTCTAAAGAGTAGCTTACTTTGTTTTATATATTATAAGATCAAAATATAATATAAAATTTCCTATAATTTATTTTCCGTGTAAAACTGAGACTCCGCATAGGAACTGTGACTGAATCTGCGCGTCGATAACCTCTGGGAATCCGATTCCGAGTCCAAACTGGACCAGTCCGAGGTGGACTTGCTTGGTTTGTTGACTCCGCCGCTGCCCATGGCTCTGCCCCTTGGACACGAGCAGCTAGACTTATTTGGCGGAAAGCTTCCAGCATAACAAGGAGATAATGTTCAGTGCCTGTGATTTGCTTATGTTTTTCTCACCTTTATATATATTTTTTTTTGTTTAGTTTTATTGTGTATTGTATAAAAACAACGTGTTTTTATACCCTTGCAGGGTATTATAATTTCAGTCAGAAGTTTGCAACGCAGTGAAGGAATCATCTCCGACCCTATAAAGTATATATATTCTTGATCAGCATCAACAGCCGAGTCGATCTAGCCATGTCCGTCTGTCCGTCTGTCCGTCTGTCTGTCTGTCCGTTTCTACGCAAACTAGTCCCTCAGTTTTAAAGCTATCTGAATGAAACTTTGCAGATAGTCTTCTATATACTCTCACTCGTACATATGTCGGAACGGATCGGTCAACTATATCATATAGCTGCCATACAACCGATTGGTAAAATTGTTGAAAAAATTATAACTTCACTGTTTTTTAACATATCTTGATCAAAACTCGGTTATGAGCTTTTTATATTGTTTCAGATTTTTGGATTTAATTTTATAAAAATCGGACTACTATATTATATAGCTGCCATAGGAACGGTCGTGGAATTTTCAGAAAAAAAATTATAACTTTGTCAGTTTTCAACATAGTTTCTTCTACTTTGAGATGCTAGTATTTCATATTCATATTCAGAATTTTGTTGTAAATTTCATAAGAATCGGACGACTATATCATATAGCTGTCATACAAACAATCGGTAAATGTGAAGAAAAATTACATTTTACTTTACATGTAAAAATTTGAAAACATGTAAAAAAATGTATAACTTTAAAAATTGTATGAATATGAAAGTAGTTCATATTGTATTATATTGGGATATATTATAATTTATACAATTGGAATCTGCAAGGGTATACAAACTTCGGCATGCCGAAGTTAGCTTCCTTTCTTGTTAATACATAAGCAACGTGGTTTTGCATATATATTTTAATTTTGTTTAGTTTTTTTGGTGTGTTGTGTATAAACAACATGTTTATTAATGTATATTTATTTATTATTTATTCACTTAATACATATTTAAAGTATCAAAAATGTAAACATTTAATAGTGTTCAACATTTGTTAGAATTCTGTCTTGATGCGACTTTTATGATTAATTTAACATCTTATTATTATTATCAATATTTATTCCAAGTAAAAAATGTATTTACAGCTTTATTATTTGGAACACTATATAATTAAATATTAACATTTCGCAAGGATAAACTGTGGGAAAAAGTTGTATTTAATAATATTCTCTTCAACTCAAAGGAAAAATATCATTTCTAATAAAGTTTATTTGGTTTGGCGTTTTTATTAACTAAAAAAACAATAATAAAGGCAAGACCGATAAAGGGATTTTTAGTCAATAAAATTTAGAGCTATAAATATACTTTATTAATTAGAAATTAAATTATTTTTCAAAGGTAAATATATAAATATTTAAGCGACTTGTGGAACCTTTTCTGTTATGTTCTTAAATTCTAGTATTTATTTATTGAAATAATTGATTTTCAGGATTTGAATTGAAAAAATTTAAACAGATAATTATTAAAAGAAATAAGATTTGACTTGAAAGTTTGCTTAAGAAATAATTACTTAAAGAAATTCTTTCTTTTTAATTTATAAATTCCAACAATTTCGAGGGCAGAAATGCACTGAAAAAGTATACAAGTTGAATCAGAGATTGCTTTAGGAATCGAGCTTGGCTAAGCACAATATCTGTCGCCGGGTGACCGCCAGAGCGCCTCCACTACCTTCTCCTACTGCCCTCTATCCGCTGGGACTACTTCTGGCTCCGCGTTGTTGTCTCGCACCCAAGTGCTGCCGCTGATTAGGCTCCCCATCTGATCTAAGTACACATGGCGTACGAAAAAGTATGTATTTGGCAAAACTATATAGGTCTAGGTCTAGTTATAGTCACACGGAACGGCTTTCGCAGTTAAACGGCAAACAGCAAACAGCAGCGACAGCAGCTATCAGCTATAACTGACCGATTACAGGTCTAGTTTGTAGCTATCGACGCACTTGCGGATCTCCAGCACGTCCGCCGGATAGACCCGGCAACAGCCGCCGACGATGCGAACTCCCAGGCTTAGCCATTCCGGTACGAACTTGGCCACCTGCTCACCGGTGCCCGTCCACTCGCCCAGCGCGGCGTCATAGATCTCTCCGCGGTTGCTGTACACCACCAAAGGAGGACGATCCGTTTCGCCGGTGGCCTTAATAAACGATTTCAGCAGCGGAGTCACAAACGCTGGATTAACACAGTTCACGCCGATGCCCAGGAGCCGATCCTCTGCCTTCCTGCTCTTGACCAAACGCCAGATGGCGAGGGCAGCAGTGGCGAAGGATTCACCACTGGCCAGGTGAGAATCATCCTGCAAGTTAAAGAAAGTTTAATGGATTAATAAATTTAATTATAATAAAATGCTTAGAATTTATAATTAAAGTAGAAAGCTATTTTTATGAGTTTAAAAGGGATAAATTGAAAAATTATTAACATAACATTAAAGGATGAACAAAAATGAATACATGGTCAGAATGAACAGTTTTCCATCCAGATTTAGCACTTAGCGAGCTAAAAACATTAATAATAATATTTAATTACTAAAAATTTTAGATCAAAATTATTTAAATGGACACTAATTTAGAAAAGGGATAGAAAACTATTTAATTTTGAAAAAAATAAACTAAATTATAAAAAATAAACAGCATAAAAGATGAACACAAGGACGAAAAAACATAATGATGAACATTAAAGGATGAACAAAAATGAATACATGGTCAGAATGAACAGATTTAAAAAAATATTAATAATATTTAATAACTAACAATTTTAAATCAAAATAAATTAATGGACACTGACCTAAAAAAAAGGTTAACAATGGAACTATTCAAATTGAAAGAATAAACACAATTTTATAAAATGAACAGCGTAAAAACAAAATGAGCTTAAAAACAATAACAAAAATAAAATATAATATATTAATGAACCCAAATCAACGTTTTAAAAAATCAATAAAAAAACTCATAAAAATAAATAATAAAACAAATTAATTAAAATCCAAACTCAACACTCACCTTACACTGAAAGGACACCCAAAAAGTGGTCTTCACATTGAACTCACAAACATATTCCGTAACTGCCTCCGCCTCCAGCTGGCATGGCAACGTCTCGAGGGCCAAACCATAAACGCCAGCCGCTAGGCACGACAAAATCCTGGTCTGGTGCCACTCCTGTAGCTCCTCCTTGGTGACCCGGTCGGCATAGTTGCCGGAATACTCGGAGCCATCGTGCAGGCAGGCGCCATAGGGTCCGATGGAGCCCAAGACCAAGGGGAAAATCGCAGATCCATCCAATCCCGCTTCCTGGAGATACTGCTGCTTGGCCTCGATGGCCAGGGCAACGCTCGTCTGCATCAGCTGGATGCCCTCGCTCCGACTGAGTCCCAGGTACTCGGTGAATCCCTCCACGCTGGACTGATAGGTGTTGCTCAGGATGATGTCGGCGCCGCTGCGCAGGAAATCCAGATGCGTGCGAACCACAGCCACAGGATTGGTGGCATCGAAGCGCGAGCCCCACAGCGGATCGCCGTCCACCTCCTCGGTGACATTCTTGGCCAGTTGCGAAGAGAAGCCGCCGCACTTGACCAGGATCTGCTTATCCGCCCATTCGTTTGGCAGCATTGTGTGTTCCCGATGAGGAGTAGTTGTCGCTTTTGAGAATTTAGACGGAATGTGGTTTGGGTTTGGACTTTGTTGGATTCTCGTATCTGTCGGATACGTGAGATTGTGACTCTGTCTGGTTCTCTTTCCCCTTGGACTTGGAATTTTTCGTATTTTTTTCTGCTTGTGCTGGCAACTTTTCCGCCTTATCTTTCTGTGGATTTTTCACAACGCAAAAGCTAAACTCACACTCACGGCGACACACTCGCCGCTCGCTCAGCTGTTCTTTTGTTTACAAATGCCAGCAGCGGCACAGTGACAACTCTGTAGGGTGAACTTTGAGAACAATTTAAATATGAAATTGCAAAGGCAACTCTTTACTCATTGAACTTATTATTAGTTTGCTGAAAAAATATTATAAAGGTTGCCTGTTGAGTGTTTCTGCTAGGCCTGTGTCTTTGATCTTTTGAAATAAAATATTGAGAGTCAAGTTAAATGATGCAAAAAGGTGATTAATAAATAAGTACATTTAAAAATATGTAAATTAAATTTTTAACTTAAAAAACAACATTTTAATGCAAGGCTATAGACGTTAAACTTTGATAATAAGCCATAAAAAATATTATATTTCAGAAATATTAATCGAAAATTCAAATTAAAGGTTAAATTTAATAATAAAAAAATAATAAATTTTATTAAATAAATTTAATTAAATCAAAATTAAATTTTTAACTTACAAAACAACATTTTAATACAAGGCTTATAAGTTAAGCTTTAATATTAAGCCCTTAAAAATATTCTATTTCAGAAATATTAATCGAAAATTCAAATTAAAGGTTAAATTTAATAATAATAAATAAATGAATTAAATAAGTATTTTATATACTAAAAATAAAAGTATGTAGTATGATAAAATATTTTATTATGAAAAAAATTATACAAACAATTAAAATAGACTCCTGATAGCGATACCTTACTGTATTTGTAAATATGCAATGGTAATACTGTGACAAATCTATTAAAATAGCAACAATCGGTGAAAGAAGAGAGAAGAAAACGAGGGAAAATATAATGTACTGATGAACCACAACAATGGGCATATATTATTAATTTATTTATTTATTTTTGCAAAAGCAACAGATGGCTTTAACGAGTTACCTTATGAAAAAATCTAGAAAATGACACACTGCCATCAAAAACAATCGGGGGTGAAAAAATAGGCACAGCTATGGGAAAAATATGAAATTAAATCATTTCTTTTAAGAAAACCCTTGTGTATAAATTTTTCTTATATGTAAAAGAATGTGTACACATTAGGAAAAGTGTGTACACATCTCACATATCAAAAAAATGTGTACATATATAAGAATTTTAATATGTACTTAATATAATTAAGGAAAATTATCCCAGTATTTCCATCCATAGTAAATTCTAATCCATAAAAAAGACCCCTCACATCTTTCCCCCCAAAAAACCTCACCAATTAAAACACTCGTTTAAAATATATATAAATACAATATGCGCATATTTTATATAGTCGAGATAATACATACATGTTATATGCAAAAAAACAAATGGTGTAACTAACATAGACGAGAGTATGTTAATCGATATGGATAGATAATAATTAATGCTTAAATACCGTTTGCTTGTTAGTGAATGCAGTTAAAGTGTTAATTCATTTGTTGCTTTTTATTTTTGGGGTTTGCTTGCTTGTTATTGGGTTGTATAATCACATAGTTTTGTTGTTGTTGTATAATTGTATATATGTAAATATAAATAAATAAATTGAGGGAATAATTCAAGAGCTGAAAAATGCCACAAAACAAATATTATGTAAATGTAACTTTGGTAAACTTACGCATTGTATAAATTCTAGAACATGTTCTTTCTTTCGCGCGCCTTCTAAAAATCTAGTTTACATTATTTGTTGCACTAAATAACAGTTATATATATATATTTATAGGTATATATAATATGTATATGTATATTGTTCTTTGTTGAATGTATAATAAGTGTGTGTGTGTATAATTAATAATATTATTAACCATTCTTCATTCATAAATACTAGGCTCAAAAATACACACCGAAAACGCTAGGATTTGGGAAATCATTAAAAAACGCTGCCCCGAAGCAGACAATAAAATATTTTAGGTCCCATTCTGTTATTTAGCATACTTTTGGGTAGCTCTCTAAAGAGATTTCAATAGAAAAAACGGAACGTAGGAGAAAAAGCTTAAACGAAATGCCAAAAAATAGTCTTGAAACACTCAGTCTCAGGTATCTCCTTGATAGTTTCCCCCTTTTCCCTTTTTAGGAGAACAGATTGTTTCGCCTCTTCAGGGATCCGAATTTCTTCTCCGCCTCCAGCAGCATCTTCTCGTTCCTCACCACCTCGAAGGGAATCGTCCGGGAGAGACGATCCATCTCCTGATCGGAGGTAAAGTCCTCGAAACTCATATTGCTGAAGCCGGTCTTGGCGGAGTTCTGTATGGTATTGGATTGGAAATTGCGACTTCCGCCAGCTTTCCGGTTCTCATCCTGATGCTGCACATCGTCATCGTCGTCGTCATCGTGGGACTGATACTGCAAACGCTGATGCTTTTGCTTGCTGCCGGAGCTCAGCGACGAAGTGGATCCCAGGGCGGCGGCACTCACTTTCTTGTACGACGAGTGTCCCTTGACCTTCTGGGTGAGCTTCCCCGGCAGCACCCTTACAGCCAGATGGGACTTCTCCTTCTTGGTTTTGGCAGGGACAGGGGCAGGTACTCCATCGTCTGCCAGCACATCGGCACCACGCACCACCACGGGCTCCTCCTCGTCGTCGGGCGTGAAGTCGGAGAGGCGATCTTGAGAGATTTGCACATAGGCATTATCGGCAATGGGCAGCAAGGGTCGGAGGTGGAGGGCTCCGGCTGGAGTTGGAGCGGGAACAGGTACAGGCAAGGGCACGGGTGCTGCAGCTGGTGAGGTTTGTGGCTGGTTAACGGAGCTGGAGCTGGAGATGGTGCTGGTGTAAGACGGCACATTCACATAGACACTGCTGGTGGACTTGGTTGCCGCTGAATTAACAATATTATTATTATTATTATTTATGTTAATGCTGCCATGGTGGCTCATCAAGGGCTCCGGCGTTTTGTTGATAATAATCGAGTGATTTATGGTCACCAGTTGGGGAGCAGCCACCGAAACGGAGACGGGTGTGGCTAGGGGCAGAGACACAGACACGGGTACGGGCACAGGCAGAGGCACAGACACGGAGGCAGAGGCAGAGGCGGGCACTTTGATCACATTATTATTGTTGTTGTTGTTGTGACTGGGAAAGTGATGATGGAGCTGCTGGTGGTGGTTCAAGGGATTCTGTTCAATGGTGCGTATTACCTGGGGAAAGGGCTCCGAGCCGAAGAGATCGCACTGCGGGGCAGGATTCTCACGCAGCTCCTCCCTCTCTAGGTTATCCTGAAAGGGATTCGGATTCGGATTCGGGTTAAAGATGGGCTCATTGAACTCATCCAGCTGCGGAGATTCCCCCAGTGCCCCGTTTGCCGGAAAGCTGGCAAAGTTCGAGGCAGCTGCAGTAGAAGAGGTGGCTTCTCCACCCTTAACCGGCGTGGAAGTCCACATTTCGGGCTCCGCCTGACGCTTCTCCTTCGTCTTGGGCTTACTCTTCCTCTTGAGGGGTATGCCCACGGGCAATTTGAAGGGCGCCAAGGCAAACACATCCTCCTCGGACTCCGGTGCAGGTGGCGGCGGCGCCATGGGGGATTCGGTGCTGGTCTTGCTCTCGCCCGAATCCCCGTAGTCGAGTTCATCGTCCAAGAGCAAAGGACGATCCCCAAACTTGTGCAGATCGCTGGAAGTGGGGCTCAGTTCCTCGGAAGGAGCACTTGGATGGTCGCCATTGCCGGCGGTTACTAGAAGTAGATTCGTTCGGTCCTTCTTCTTCATGCGCACCTTAACAACCACCCGACTCCTGACATCGTCCTCGTGCGTGGTTACGCTCTCGCACTCGGCATGATACGCCGAACTGCTGCAGGTCTTCACCGACTCACTGATGCCATCCATTTCCGCGGGCAAGGGGCGACGCAGCTTGGCCATTGTCTGGCTGCGTGGATTCTCATCGAAGAGGTCATCGTCCTCGGCACGGAGATCACTTGCCGAGCCAATGGAATCACCATCCGACTCGGCTGCCTTGGCAGCTTCCTCCGCCTGGGCAGCCACAGCGGCGGCCATGAGATTCAGCTGCTGGGCCGCCTGGTGGGCAGCACTTGTGGGCTTCTTGGTCGTCGTCTGTCGCAGCTTCTTCACAATCGGCAGATTGGAGGTCTTGTCCACCTTGTGGTAGGCCACCTGTTGGATCTTGTGTATGGTCTCCGGCAGAGTGCTCGTCACCATCTGCATTTGCTTGATGAAACTGGAGGAGCCTTCGTCGCTGTCCTGCTGAAAGAACTCGGAGCCCTC
Source organism: Drosophila punjabiensis (assembly GCA_008042585.1). Lineage (NCBI taxonomy): Eukaryota > Metazoa > Arthropoda > Insecta > Diptera > Drosophilidae > Drosophila > Drosophila punjabiensis. The sequence goes on from VNJR01007164.1 coordinate 225,272, forward strand.
GTCGGAGTCCGAGTCATCCGAGGTGGGCTGATCCTTGCTGCGCAGCTTCTCGTATTTATTGCGATCCTCCAGTGGCAGCTTCACATAGCCTTCACCTGCTCCAGCTCCTGCTCCTGCGCCCACTCCTCCCCCGATTCCTCCGCCGTTTTCCGAATCCGTTTTGAGTTTGCTTATGAGCGAGGTCTTCTCCTCGCTGGACACCTCCAAAGTGGGCGAGAGAAGCCACTTGGATGAGTTGGAGTTGGAAGCGGTATTGGCTCCGGCTCCCACTCCCACTCCTCCTCCGGTCACCAGGGTACCAGCTCCGCTGGCGGAAGCGCCGATGAATTTCGCTGTGGACGAGAGCGAAGGACTTTTATGCAGTAAGGTAATGAGATTACGGGTTTTCGGGGTTTTTACGGGGGATTAGCGGCTGTCTTTGATCTACAACTAAGTATGGATGGAACACATGAGCGGTGAATGAGTGATCGTTGCACCCCAGAAATGTGATGAGTTCTTTCTGAGTTCGGTTTCTGAGTGATTTTGTTGCTCTACGTGACGTATACGTAATCTTTTTTTGAAGGGTTAGTTTTGGGTGACAAAATGGGGAAGGCGAAGACGGAAGCTGGAAATCGATGTTAGATGTTGTCCCAAAGGGTTATATTTGGTGATTTTGTGTTTAGATTTCTAAAGGCATGCACAGTTTTGGTTTGAAAAATTCAAGGAATTTGAAGTTACTTTCAAAACCAGTGAATTTTGGTACATTTTAGTATATCAATTATTTTACCATTTAATTAGAAAAGAAAAAGAAATTTAGAGGAAAACAAAAATATTACAAAAAAGAAATAGGAAATAGTTTTTCTTAAAAAAACAATACATTTCTTGTACAGAATTTATGAAGAAAATAATTACTTGAAAAAATGAATACTTTTAAAGTAAAATACAAAAGAATATATATAAAGAAATAAATAAATATTATAATTAAAGAAAGAGAAGAGAATTGGTTTCTAAAAGTAAAAAAAAAGTATGGATAAAAAAAAAATCATGTTGAATAACAAATTAATTATATTATAACCTGTACATGCCTTAAGAATAAACCGATTCACTTATTAATTAAATTATAAAGGTCGCAAATACCAGCTGAACGTTTTTGTTTAAAAAGAAAAATTGTATATCGATAAAAATAACGCGCTTAAAATAATATGGAATATCGAAAATATAGTTAAATTTGATATATCGAACACTATCGAATTTAATCGATTTAATCAATGTACTTCATTAATTTTTCACTTTTTTGTTTAAATATATTTGAAATAATATGGAATATCGATAGGTTTGATATATCGAACAAATATATCGAATTTAATCGATGTACTTAATTAATTTTTCTCTTTTTTGTTTAAATATATTTGTGTGTTCTTCTTTCAGCATTTCTTGAAATGATCTCCCTACTAAAAAATAATAATAAATAATTAAACGTTCAACTGCTATTTGCAATACCTGGTTTAACTTCCCACACAGATTTAGTTAGTTTTAATTTACATTATGCTGAATATGTTCAGTTCTGGTTTGGTTTTTGAAACATAATATATAGAATTTATTGCAGTTTTGCTTTAGTTTCTTTTTTTTTTTTTTGGTTTAATTATCATACATTTCTTGTGGCCTGAACTTAAGCTAAACGCCCTTTCGTTACGGTTCTTCTTCTTTTGTTTTTTTGTATAAATATATAGTGCTTTATGTATATATATATATAATCTGTATTTGTTGATCATCTGATAATAAGTTGCTTGTATGTGTCTCGGTTACCTGACTTTTGTTGCTTATCGCTCATCTTGGTTTCTCTCTAATTATTGCTACATTTTCGCTTAAATCTTTGGGTTGCCACCGCCTCAAGGTGTTTAGTTCGCATTTCGCTTCGATTAAACTTATGTACAGTATTAACAGGTGTTTGTAGTTAGTAAGTAGTTAACGCTAAATTGAACATTATTGAGTGGAGCGATCGGATTCGGAACTATCTCGGACTTGCTTTCGGGTTGATTATTAACAATTGATTTTTTTGGTTTTTGTTTTAATCGTTTCTTTGCTGCTGCTGCCACATCCGCAGAGAACGCAGCTTGAGGCGAACTTCAACGAAAGCGCAAAAAATATTTGTATTTAAAGTAAACAATCAGAAATGTTGGAGAAAAATCTTAATCGAATTGAGCGGTAAATTTTACTAAAACAGGGTTACGATTACTGGTGATTTGAAAACTTTTTTAAAAGGTGCAAAAAAGGAGGCTATACTTTTGTACAGTTTTAGAAATGTTTTCAAATCATCAGTAATTTTTATCTTTACCCTGAATATCTCTCTAGCATTTAGCATTAATATCAGAAAATTGCACGATGATAACACATGGGACTGGTTAGTAATTAAATAACTTTGATATGCAAATTATTGCCAAAACAATTGCTTCACACTCTATCCTTCTGCTACGCCAACAACATGAATAAATATTTCTATTTATATAATTTCTCTTAGTTATAGCTAAATTTACAAATTACACATAGAGTAGATAGATACATTTACACATAATAATAAATCCAATGAAATTGTACAATCAAAATAATTGAAATTTTGTTCATTTTTTGTTTGTTTGCTTGTTGTTTTTTGGTTAGTCGCGAACCACAACCGCTAATTGTTTTTTTTATGTTAATGACTAAGATTTACATAGAGACTAAAGTATATTTACTAAACAGGCGTTTCAATAATTTCTCTTTTTGGTTTCTTATATTTTTTGTTTTTTGTTTCCATTTGTTTCTACTAGCTTAGGACCAGCACCAAGAATTACTTTGTTAGAAGCGCTTTCGATTGGAGATTGTGTAAGATTTGTTAGGGGAAGATATATAGAGAGAGAGAGCTTAGGGTGGTGCAAATGGGTGAAGTGTGTCTTCTTTGATTTACACAAAAGACCATATAAGAACTTGATTGGACATTCAGGGTCTTAGAATGAAAAACAATTAGAATAAGTTTGAATGAGAAAATAAATAATGTCTCATAACTGCATACGAAATAGGATCTTCATTAAACTACTTGAATTATTGAAAAAGATAGCCAATTTATGCAGTTCAAAAAGGTTTTAGGTAACAAGGATGGGAGTTTTATAGCAAAAATAAATTTTTAGGGTAATATATAATAATTTCAACTGTCAACAAAATTCATTAAAGAAAATTTTGATTATGCGGATATAACACAATATTATTTTTCAGTTATTAGAGATTTTATAAGAACTTTGAAGAAACAACAAAGTTATATTACAGTCTCATAACCATCCGTGGTATTTTTTAAATATTTTCTTTTCTAAAAATGTCATTTTAAGAATCATTCCAAAAATGTACATTCCACAAACTTTGTATACAAGTTTTGATATATTTAATAATTTAGAAAGAAATATATTCAAATGGTCTGATCAAAAATAATTACATTTTTCTAAGATTTTCTATAGAACCGTTTCAAGTTCTAATAGGTCTTGGTTAACACTTTCCACAAATCTAATAAAATATTATTATTTTCTTTCACCAAAAGCATATTAAGGACACACCGACAACCCTGTTACATTTGCAGATTGTTGCACAAAGTTAGGTAAGCTTCTTTCTTGGGGTTATGTTGGATTTAGGGTTTAGTGTTTAGGGTTTAGTGTTTAGTGTTTAGTGTGGAGTTGGTGCTTGGGGATATATTTACAAAATTCAATTGATTGCACTTAATGTAGGGCTCTGTGTTCTTTCTTCCACCGATCTTCGTCTACATGGCACACGCTAAGTCGATCGATCGGATCGGATTGGATCGGTTTAGTGTATATTCTATAGCTGATCTTTCTGCGGCTGCCGCTGGCTGGGAGCTGATCCTCATTCGGATGGAGGGAGGTGTGTTATAGTTGAGCTGAGCTGATCGTTACTAGGAAGTTTTTAGACTACGTCTACGTCTACGTTCAAATCTGCACTTTCTGCACTTTCTGCATCGAGATCAAGAGAGAGCGAACAAAAGCAACAATCGGAAAACTAAACGTATTCTGGCATTTTTTTTTTTTTTTTTTTGCAAATAACGATTTAAGGTGGAATTTCATGCTTTACCTCCGGTTTTGCGCAGCGAGCTGGCCTTCTCGCGCAGTCCGGGTGGCAAACTGAACGGCGCCGATCCAAAGGGGTCCTCGGAGGCCATTGGCGGATGCGGTGACACAGCGGCTGTGATCGGAGGAGGAGGAGCAGTCACAGCAAGGGGAGGAGCTGGAGCTGGAGCAGCCACTGGTGCAGCAACGGGCACCACCACTACCCCGGAGGCATTCTGCTCTGTGGGTGTCAGCGTGGAGGTAGTGGACGCCGACTTGGTGGTGATGCCTAAGTTAAAAATAATGTTATAAAAACTTGTTCATGGTTTAAATCCCCTTCAACTCACTGCCTTGACTCCCCCTTTGCCGGATCTTATCGAACTCCGCCTCAAAGATGTGATCTTCGGTCATCTGGCTGAAGGGTTGCTCCTCCTCGAACGGATTCCAGGCCTCCACCCGCTTCTCCACCGCCGCATGGCCCGGCTTCATCAGTTCGCTGATGGACACCGGCGCCGTGTTGGCCGAAGAAGCGGCATATATGCCAGGATTGGAGGCAGCACTTGCCAGGGTCTGCGGACCATCTCCCATGGCAGCCAAATTATTGTTGAACGGGGCCAGAAATTGACTTGTCTCATTGGCAAACGTTCTAAACAAATAATCGATGAGTAGAGATGGTGATCAGTGCGAGTTGATGTAAAAGCAAAGAAAAGCAAGCAAAGGGAGTAAATTAATAGAGAAATGGGCAGAGAAGCTTAAGGCTACACAGTTTCTATTGACTCTGCGGCTCATCAACGGCCTCATCATCATCCTGGTCACTTGTAGCTCTTAAGTAGGACACACATAGAGAGAGACAAGCAGAAAATGAGTGAAAGAGCAGAGAAAAGAGCAGAAACACAGAACAAAACACATACAGATCGTGCTTGGAGAAAGCAAGAAAAGAAACAGAGCTCGCAAATAACGTTTATCAATATCCAAAAGTCGATTTATAAATATATATTTAATATTTAGGTTCAATATAATCGGAAAAAGAGACAAATAAATGAGATAAATGCAAGTTTTTACAGAAAGAGTGTAATTAGAAAAGTTTATGTGAAGAAACTCAACTGTTATTTGCGAGCTCTGTTAGAAAGACTTAAAAAACTCAAATTGTAAACCCTAAACTCACTTATTAAAGGCCGACGTATCGCTAACATTGCGTCTGTGTCCACCGCCTCCGCTTGGTTTTGGCGGCGTCAACATACTCTTCGTGGGCGTACCGCCATCACCAGCAGCACCCAAATCCTGGGGCACCACCACCACCTCCTCCTTTTTGGACTCTTCTGGAACTGTTGCGGCTGCTGGAACTGCTGATCCCGCAGCTGGCTCATTGAAGGGATCTGGATAGCCGCTTGGTTCAAACAGATTACTGGCAGGAACTGGCGGCACCGCTGGGCCCGGGGCCACCTGTGGTGGAGGTGCAGCCGCTGGAACTGCTGTCGGCATGGCTGGGAAATTGGCCTGAAACTGCTCGGCCACTGCCACAGGCTGCGGCGAGGTGATATTTAGCCTCGGCGAGGGACTGGGAGGCAGGCCAAGACCCAAGGCATTGCCGCCATGCACTGCCGAGGAGCCTTTGGGCCGGGAGCGGGGAGCCACACTGGTGCCCGCCTCCACAACGGAGACATTCTGCGACTTGGCTGCCTTGGAGGCAGCGGCACTGATCCTCTTGGCTTCTGATTCAAACGGCGGCACCAGCAGCTGGTCAAAGTTGGGTGCGGGCGATTTCTAGAGAGGAATGTATATCCATTAATTTGAGGAGAACTTGATTTTACAGACTTTTATAGTTACATGCAGATTCTGTACGGGATTATCCTTGCCGGAGAGCCGAAAGGCCACCTCGCACACCTGCCAGATGTTGGGCCTTCGCTCCATGTCCGTGTCGAGCATATACTTGATCAACTGATGCATACCCTTCGAGTACTTGGAGCTGTCGGGAATGGAGAACTGCCCGTTCTGAATGGCCAGCGTGCTCTCGCCAAAGGGCAGCGAAAAGAAACAGAGCTTGTAGAGCATGCAGCCGAGGGCCCATATATCCGCTTTGGTCGTAATACTCTTGCCACCATACAGATCTATCATCTCGGGAGCTCGATACGAGAGCGTTGTATACTTCTGGATCTCCTCCTCCACGACAGTAACACCATGCTGCTGGGGGTTCAACGTTTTGGCCGTGGCCGAGCCAAAGTCACAGAGCACAAAGTTACCGGCGTCCGTCTGTAGGATATTCTCCACCTTCAGGTCACGATGCAGGATCGGGGTCTGGCAGTAGTGCAGACGGGAGACGGCCTCGGCAATATCACAGAAGATGGTGAGCACCTCGGGCTCCGTGAAGCCAACATGTAACCTTAATTAATTTATTTATTATTTACATTTAATTATAATTAATTCACAGTAAAAGTTACCTCGCATTCATCATGGCCAGCATGTGATGCTTGCAGTAGGGCATCAGGAGCAGCACCTCGCACACCCCATTCCCTGTGGGCGTAATGCTCGAGTCCACATAACCAATGATGTTCTTGTGACCACTCAGGTTGCTCTACAAAGGATGGAAGCTCCATTAGATTAGGTTTCCTTTGTCCTGATTTATTTACTCTTACCGCAATCTGTATCTCGCGCTTCGCCACATTTAAATCGTGCTCATTGTTGACGTACATGCGCTTCAGGGCGTACTTGGTGGCCGAGGCACTGCCTCCGCCATTGCCCCGAGCCAAGAAGACCATGGCGAAGCCACCTGCGTGTGTTTTTAGGGAGGAAAGAGGGGAGAGCAGAGCATTAGTAAGGGGTTTCTAGACATCCATAACAGCTGTCAACTGTAAACAGTAAACAGCGACAGCAAAAATAAGGGGAGTACAGAGGCGTGGAAGTATTGACTCTTAAATACCCTGGAATTACTGAGAAATTTAATTAAAAATCTATATAAATTTACGATTATCATAATAATAATTCAATATTTTAACCCTGCGAATCGATGTTCGATATACAATTGTCGGAAATATGCCTATAATATCAATATTTTATCGTTAAATGCGTTATTAAAAATCGTTATAAATGATTATCATTAAAATTATTCGATATTTTAACCCTGCGAATCGATGTCCGATATACAATTGTCGGAAAGTGTCTATAAGATCGATATTTTATCGTTAAATGCATTATTAAAATGTTTTTATATCAAAGTTTATTATGTTTTCCAATTGATTTTAAGCTCGATTTATTTATCGATACATCTTAGGGCTTTTCATCTCGATATACATTTAGCTGTGAAGCTTTTTCCTTAGAAAAATAGATCAATCTATGTAAGAAAATTCCTCTCAATGTGCCCTAAAAATCTCTAACAACCCAAACAAATATCTATAAATACGTGACTGAGTTCTGAAATCGTTGTCTGACACAATCCACGTTCCCTGGTGCAGTTACTTCATAAATTTCAAATTACAGGGTATCATTAAAGCAAACGATATCAGTAAGTTACTGTTGTCTGTCTGTGGGTCTGACCATGGAACGATTTACACATGTTTTTACTTTGCCCAACAGCCGATTTGCATGAGTTTTATTCTATTTTATTGCAAATAGAATTCAAGTAGAGACCCCCCCGCTGGTGCTAACCCCTCAGTTCCCTCTCCACCTGTCGCTTTGCGCCACTTCAAAATGTACGATAAAAAAAAAGGCAACGCAATATATAAACTAAACTATTGAAGGTCACGTACAGAAATAACAACAATAACATGCGACAATAACAATACTCAACTGGGAGATACTCAAGTGGGAGGAGACAATGGGCGGCGTGCACTGGCAATAAATATCGAGTAAAATCGTTCATCTGTTAAAGATTCATTTATTTTAAATGGTAGAGTAATACATTTCCATTTAATGAATCATTTTTCAAACAATAGTTCTTTTTATGATAAAGAAAGCGATGTGAACGAAATAAGTATATGTAAATTAAAATAAATATATACCAAGACTATAAGAACAAGATTTTAAACTGAAGTAATCCTCCTAAAAACCTCAACAGACAAATATAAGTTTAAGACGGCTAAATACTAGTGAAATATTTTAGAAAAATATTAAAACATTTCCAATTTTTTCAGAAATTCCAAGTACATTTTCCAACTTTTTTCTCCGTGTTTTTTTTTCCGACAGAGAGAAATGAATAACGGGCGGCGAATGAATGTAACCATTTTTTGCTTGATATATTTTTTTTTGCTCGACTTTGTGAAATTATGGCGTCAAATGTTAATCAATGCTGAAGGTTGCTGCCTTCCAACAGCAACAAATCAACTTTGGCAAAAAAAAATAAAGCTCACAATAAGCAACAACAACAACACCAACAACAATACAGACAGTAATAATAGTATGAAAAGCAACAATAACAGTGCACAATTGTAACGAAAACGAAGCGAGAAAACTTGAGAAGGCAATTTAAAACGCAAACGAGTTCGGTGATAGAGAGAAAAAAAAGGGGTGCTAAGGAGGTGTGAAAGGGGCTTCGAAAGGGGGTTAAGCGGGGGCCTAAAGGGGGAAGGGGGGCTTAAATCGCTAGAAGAGGGGAGAAGCTACATTCGTTAACTGTTTGTCGCTTAGTCATTTGCAAATGTATTTGTTGTTGTTTGTTATTGCGACTGTCTTGTTGGGCACTCGAAAAGCAAACGTCAAAGAAAACAGGTACAGGTACAGGTACAGGTACGAAGAAGAGTAAAGGTGAGTAATCAATTAATTAATGTGGGTACAAGCAGCTTTAAGTAAAGTAAAGAAACGTTAACAATCATTCTAGGGACATTCAAAATATTTGTTTTTCATTAATTTAAACATTAAATCGTTTCTTAATACAATAATTACGATTACAACTTATTTTCTGAATCAAGAGTTTGTGATATTTAAGTCTAAAACAAATGGGATTTAATAATTGTGAAATGGTGAGATAAGATGGTAAAATTACAACCGTTTATTTTTATTAAGAAATATATTTTATAATTTTATGAAAATTAAGGCTAGCACTAAATATTTAAAATAATTAGGTCTACAACTTATTCTCTGAATCAAGAGTTTGTGTTATTTGAATTTTAAACAAATGGTATTTGATAATTTCAAAGATGGTGAAAATACAACCGTTTATTTTTCTTAAAAAATATATTTGATAATTTTATGAATATTAGGCTTGTTCTAAAAATTTTTAATAACAAAACTCTCACTCAAAAATAAAGAAAGGTAGGTATTTAACCTTGTTACACTGCTAACCAACTGAAGCTAACTACCATCTCCCCAAGCAAAGTGACACACTTCACACTGCCCCATAAATTACAGGGTATTTTTTGACAACAGCTGACTGTCTGACAGCGGCGCCAGCGCACCGCAGCAAAACAACATTTGCGAATCGAGTTGCTTGCCAAAAAAAAAGTATATATGTAAAAGCAAAAACCAAAAACCAAAACAACAAGAAACAAAAGCCACAAATACGAATAGCAGGCAAGTAAAGCTAAAAGAAGGTAGCGAATAAAATGGAATGGAAGACGGTACATTGTGTGAGCAATCGTTAGATGATCAAATGCCAGAGAGCCAGAGAGGAGGAGGAGGCACTGGGTGGAGTGTGTATGGGGAATGGCGACTTGTGCACTCCGCCAGTCAAGGACAAGGACGAAGACCAGGCGATTTTCCTCCCGGGAAAGGCGACCTTTGCCATTAAGAATAGAAATTGCCAAAGGTGGAATGCGCTTAAAAGGAAAACTGGGAGAGGAGACACAATCGGGGAAGATAAAGCGAGTGAGTGCTGATGAGTGTTGGTCTTGCCGCTTCATTGGCTAAATTAACATAATTGATTCAATTGATTTGTGGCCATGGTGCACTGTCTATGGGAATTCAATGGGATTTCTATGGAAAAACTAACCAGAACAGTGACTGACATTATACAGTCGAGCTTGGCGATCCTAAAACTTTAATTTTGGAAACATAATAAAGGCTTGATATAAAAATTTTGAAACTTTTTAGTGTATTGCTTTCGAAACTGTTGTTTGCTCATCAAAAATTTAGTTATGGAGGTAATTTTAGCCCAGGGACAAACACTACATTGCCTTAATTTCAGAGTTAAAGTTGCAGTTAGAAAGTTCAAGGTACTTTTGGTAATAATACAACTTTTAATAACAGTTTTAAATTATTTTCTTAGGTTTTAAAGGTCAATTTATGTGTTATAAGAAATGTTTATATTTTTGTAGTTCCTTTTTTTAAAAAACAGGAATTTTTTAGGTCAATCAACTTTAAAATGTTGCTAAAGTGTAAATCTGGTTTAGAAAAAAATTGTGCTTTATGATAACCGGTCATAATTTGATATAAATGTCTCATTTAAGAACTTTTTAATATCAGTTTTACTGATATTTAAGATCAAATTGTATCCAAATCATGTTGGAAATTAAAATAAATCTATAAGCTTCATTTCACAATAAATTTAAACGATTATAAAATAAAATATAATAAAAAAAAATACATTTATTATTACTATTTCACAATAAACTTTAACGATTACATTTTGAAGTAATTCGTTGTTAGTTTCAACGTTTTAGAAATATTGTTGAAGATGCAAGTTCTTTCGAAATATATAATCGCAAACATTGTGCAGATATTGGAATAAATCGTTGACTATTTTCTTTAAAAATCCTTGATAATAACTTCTCTATTCAAGAAACCATATTATTTTCCCACGAAACCCCTTATATTTCCCCCCTTGGTTCCAGTTAGGTAATTTCAACTGTATTTATAATCGGAAATGCGACAAGTGGCGCCCCTAATTAAGGGGATACGCAGCTGTTTTAATGCCTTTTTTTGTTGTTGTTTTATTTGCCATTTGTGTACGCCCCACATTTTTGGAAATACTTGGGTTTTTCTTTTATCTAATCTAATCTGCGGGGAGTCGGGGGGTACGCAGTTTCGATGCCCACCTGTAAGTCGGACAGGTGATAAGCATAATCGCGCTGAGAGCTACGTGTTGGGAGATAGGAACACACACCGCACACTCGGCACACACACACACTCACCTTCGGCCAGGACATCCTCGACGGTGACCGTGACGCGTCCCACTGTGAAGACCTTGCCCACAAAGCTGTTCTTCTCGTTGGAGGAGGACGAGCTGCTGCTGCTGTTGTGCGGATTATCCAGTCGCGAGTTCTCATTGCGCTCGAACTTGGACAGGATTTTCTTCATTTTCCACGGCGAAAATCTCGAAAAAGAAAATGTTTACTGTCCCACACTCACTCACACACACACACGCGCACACACAAACACTCGCACTCGGATCAATCACACGGTTTTAATTGCCTGCGCGTAGGTGTGTGTTTTTTGCAACTCTTTTTTTCGCGGGGGCGGCAGGCAGGCAGGGCTTCGGTGCCGCTGGCCAAATAATCCACGTCGGAGCTTGATCCGCTTAGCCGTAATTAGGCAAATTCTGCGCAATTTGTGCTTTTTGCAATTACACACACACCACACACTGCAGGGGAAAAAGAAAGTTGTTCGATTTTCCTGCTGCTCTTGTTGGTGTTCGTCGGGCAAGTGTGACCAGAGTGCTGGATGGTGCGCAATCTGCGCCAGAGCAATCGAATTATCGATAGGCAGGGGAGCTACAAAATAGCTAAAGTCAGCTGAGATATATCTCAAGTTAATTTATTTAAGTTAATTGTTATAATTAAAATGATTAATTAATGGGCAGTTTTGCTATACTTTTATAATGTGTTTGTTCTGAGGTTTAATAAAGCTAGCTAGAAAATAGCTAAATTGGAAAGGGGGTTGTTTATGTTATCGATTTCACATGTGCCGCTGTAAACACTCACCTCTAGCAATGTTTGCGAATTTCGCCAAATTCTAATTAACTTTATTGTGTGTTTAAAATGGCAAATACCGCTAAATACTTTGCTCTTTTGGAGAGTTTAAAGTTTGATAGAGCTCTAGGTAAGTAATATAATATATATCCATGCATATTAACAATATATTTTTAAATCTTCAGCAGCGAATAAGGAAAATACCTCAACGTCGCAGATTTCTTTACCAAACAACTTGATTTTATTAAAGAAATATGAGAAATTAGACTTAACCGAGCAACTGCATCAACTCTGCCTGGCGTACCAGTTAACACCCGAACAGGAGTCTAGCATAAATCCAGGAAAATCACCCATTCTTGACTATATAGTCCGTCTGCAACACGTGCTTCATGTGATTACAAACAACATTAATTTTCACAGCGATGCCAAGGAGGATCTTATCTCCGTGGCTCACCTCAAGCTCTGCATCCAGGCCACGCAGGAGTTGTCCTACTACACCCTTCGCTGTCAACTCCACAAGGATTTCTTTAAATCGCCCATCTTCCAGGAAGCCAAGGGACAACTAGAGCCTAATCCTTGTCTGCTGCTTCTGGGAATACAGCTTTTTGTGGATCTACTACAAATCCGACAGTTTCACTTGGCCAACTCTATGGAGCAGGTGCAAAGGGATCTCCTGGCGGGGATTATGACACTGCGAGTTCTCGAGGATTCCCCAAAGTTGGACGTAGCAATCTCCTATCTTTGGGAAAAGGAAATCAAAGCAGATTTCTTCCGGCACATCTTGCTCTTGAAAGCCACACCACTCTGCAAGCCTTTGGCCGAAGCCCTGCACCAGCAGCTGCTGGAAAAGTTGAACTCTCCCCAAGGATTCGCCAGCTTAGTGGAGGCACTGCAGCAAACGCCGAATGTGAGTTCGACGAGAAATGCCGAAATAGTGGCCAGCATTGTGGCCAGAAAGGGATTCACTCAGCAAACGCAGGCAAAGATGATAGTTCAAGTGTGGGAGTACTGTATGTTCTACCTCCAGGATGCGGATAAATTGTGTGTTGGTGTCTTGTCTCTGAGAAGATTCTACGATTTGAATGAGAGGAATCAGCGGCAGATTGAAGAGATAATAAGGAAACACTGGGAGACTCTTATCGAACCAGAAGATTTGATAAGTGGCTTGATCTTAATGGAGAACCAGGAGCTCTGTAATCGCATCCTGTTATGGCAGCATATTTTCTGCTCCTCCAGCGTGGCCTGCTTACCCAGCAAGCTTCTCATTCCTTACCTGCCACTGCTCTTGCAGCTTTACGACAGCCTAAACTTGGATTGTTCAGCATCAAGCCAGCTCTCTGGCCTGATAACACGCTGTTTGGACAACCGGGAGAGGAAAAAGGAGCTGCCAGAGATTCTACTGAGATTATTCAAGTGGGAAATGGACGGGGAAATGGAGTCACTCCCTTGGCACACCCTTCATCCACGCATACTCATCTTACCTGCTCAGGATTCCCATAAAGTACAGGTTAAGGTGGCCCATCAGGATCATCAAGTGGCTCACGATATGGGCAGAATATTACCTGGCTTACTGCTGTCCAGTTCCCATCATTCTCTCACCTGCAATGTGTTCCTGGTGCTCTTAAGATTTATGGGCAACCAGTTAAGTGAAGAGCCGGATGGAGGTGTCGATTTGCTGTCACAGGAATCGGAACTGAAGGACTTTCTCCACTCGAAATACCAGCTTAAGCTGGATCTGCTCATAGCTCTCAACCAAATGGTGGCCCATCAGCCTTTAAAGACCCATTTGGCCACACAGACAAAGGAGTTATTGGTTGTTCTGCAAGATTTAATGCAGTCGAAGCGTGGATACAATGATCACATCCTGCTCACTATCCTGAACCTGCTAGAAGAGCTCTTTGAAGGCAGTGAGGACGTGCGTCTCTCGGAAGGCACTAAAGACTTGCAGGAGAAATTAAGGGAGCTCTCCCAGGAGTCGCGTAATCCCCTAATCTTGAACTCTACCCAAGGCTTGCTCTCTAAATTGCAAGCATCTTGGCGTCCAACAAAGGCTCTTCAAACTAAACACTTCCAAGAAGCTAGAGCCATGATCGAAAAGGACCAATACCACCTGCAGGCCTATGGGATACAGTTGCTTATAGATCTCCTGCAGAAGAAGGATCCCGTCACCCTGTCCCAGGGTCACACGGTTATTGCCTTGGCGTTGACCACTCTCAAGAACAAGGAGTCCTACGTCTTCCTAAATTGCGTCCGTCTTTTCGTGCAATTGGTTCATGTGATGGAGGCCGAAGTGCTGGACAAGCTCAGCGATGAGTATCTGTCGGATACAGCTCTCTTGGACCATCGTCTGGTTGTGGGCGAGGCAATCCTTAAAGTCGCCCAGGAGCTGGGTCCCCTATGCTATCGCTACAAGGCGGTGCTTCTCAATTGCTTCATGCATGGAGCCCGGTCTCCCCTTGATGAGTTCCGCATGTCTGCGTTTGCCAATCTCGCCCAGCTGTGCCGCCTGTTGGCCTATCAAGTGCAGAACTTCTTCCAGGAGTTGCTCCATCTTGTGAATAGCGAGTTAACCAGCGGACGTTATGTGCCCGCCAAGCGGGCTGCTGTCTTGGTCCTCGCAGAGCTCCTAAATGGCATGGAGAACCTGCTGGACTACCAGGAGATGTTGCTGCCCATTTATCGGCTGCTGAGAGCGATAGAAGCGGAGGAGTCTTGCGATTTGCAAATGCGTCAGCATGCGGCAAATGGCTTGAAAATATTGAACGAGAAGTGCAGACAACTGATTCAGAAGAGCCTTGAGAATCAGCACTCGCTGCAAAAGCAAATCAAGGTGCTGGGCATCAAGGATGAGGCTACCATAAAGAGGAAAAATGTTCATATTCTTGAATTGAATTAGGGGAATTTAAGGTTATTAAAATATAAAGTTAAAGTTAAACGTAGTTGGTAAGTTTCATGTGATATTTTATAAGAAAAATGTATAATAAAAACTAGCACATAATGTTTCATTTCTGGTTTCTTGTATAAAATAGATGCACTTTATTAAATTTACAATTTGAAATGCAAAATATATTTAGTCAGTTGCAGTAAAAAATTAGAATTTGGATATTTGAGCTATTATTAGTATAATTTTTTATTTTTTGGGACTTGTATCACTTGCCTATGCAGAACTCGGTTTCAATTTTATCGGCAATCATCTTGGCAATGGCCAAGCTGCTGGTGGCCCCCGGCGATGGAGCATTCCTGCAGTGAAGCACACGCTTGGCCAGAGCTCCCGTTCCCTCGCCGCGATCAAAGACAAAGTCATCCACGAGATTACCCTGCAAATCCATTGCCTGGGCACGCACGCCAGCTGGACCGCGCTGAATGTCATACTCGGTGATGTCCGGGATGTACTTTTGCAGCGCCTTGATCTGCAGATTGATGAACCAAGACTTGGACATCTCACTCAGGCCAAATCCAAGGTATTTGCTGGCCATCTTGACGAAGCCGGGATAGCGCAGGGCGTCGAAGAGCTCGAACAGGTTGATGTCTGCCCAGCTGAAAGGGGAGAAAGTAAGTTAAGGAACAGTCTTAGAACACAAAACTCACGTGTAACCCTCTCGTTTCAGTGCCAGCACTGCATTCGGTCCCAGCCAGATGGAGCCGTCCATGCGCGGCGTGAAGTGCACCCCGAGGAAGGGGAAACGAGGATCAGGCACTGGGTAAATGTTACCCTTGACCATATGCTGCTTCTCCTTGGACAGCAGCAAGTACTCCCCGCGGAAGGGCACAATCCGGGGATCACGCGGGCAGCCGGTCTTCTCGGCCAGCAGATCGGACTGCAGACCACCGCAGGTCAGGACATTCTTGGTGCGAACTGTCTGACCGGGCTTGGCGCCATGTATGGTCACCGGATACTCGCTATCATCTTTGGTCTCGCTGAACTTGCTGACGTTGTAGTCCAGATAGATGTGGCCACCGTCTCGCTTGAAGTCCTCACCATAATACTGGGTAACCAGGCCCCAGTCCACGATTCCGGTGTGCGGACTATGCAGAGCCTTGAGGCCCTGGCAATAGGGTTCGATCTCCTGGATCTCACTGCCCTCGATCATCCGCAGGTCGGGCACCTTGTTGGCAATGCCTCGCTGGTGCAGCTCATCCAGCAGCTTAACCTCCTTCTCGTCCGTGGCCACGATCAGCTTGCCCGTCTTCTTGTATGGAATCTTCTTCTCGTCCAAATAGGCGTACGCCAAGTGCATGCCCTCCACACAGAGGCGGGCCTTGAGGGTCCCGGGTTTGTAGTAAATGCCAGCATGGATCACTCCCGAGTTGTGGCCACTCTGGTGCTTGGCCAACTGGTTCTCCTTCTCCAAAATGGCCACTTTTAGGTTGGGATGACGCATGAGGATCTCCCGAGCAGAGGCAGCACCGACAATGCCACCGCCAACCACAATCAGATCATAGGCACTAAGGGGGAAGGATTTAGGGAATTATTTAAGTATATTTTAAGGGTAAAAAGAGGTATGATTTAGTTGTAAGTTTTGCGGATTTAAAGCAGAAATTTGTAAGTGGAAATTTGTAATAAATAAAATCTCTTCATCGCGTTGAAACCCAACCCAATTAACACCCAAAAAACAAGCATATTCCTAATGAGAGACATCTTATCTCAATCTCAAAGATCGTAAAAAGTATCTGAGAGCTAGAAGAGAGAGACTCTTATCACAATTTTTGGACACACTTACCAGCTCTTTGTCGCTGCGCTGTGCTGATGCCGTTTCTGGGTCGCCACCTGGGCGGCGGCCAGGGGATTACTCTTCTTCGCTGAGCCCACCTTGGCGAGTCCCCGCGTTAGTTCATTGATCAGGAAGCGAGCTTGCCCCATTTTTCTAGCCTTTCGCCTTTCACCACCCGCGCACGCACACACACACACACACTCGTAAAACTTTAGCGCCGTAAGACCTTGCTTGACCTTGCCTGTGTGCTCCTCCGCCTAATTTGTGCGTAATGTGCGAACGCCTGCGAGCGAATCGACCGACTGAGGAGGAGGCCCGTGGAAGTTTTTCGTGCTGCGAGAGCAAAATACTTATGCTCACGGGTCGACCATCTGCGGCAGGGGGGAGGGGGATAACATATAGCCGCTAATTGATAAGTGCGCGGGATAGCAGAAAATCGTACGGTGTGTGAGTGAGAGGGTGGGAGGAGAGGAGGACCGGCGCGCGTGTCAGCTGTTCGATATATTTTCTTGCTGATAAGCATCAGTGTGACCAGGAGTTTTATTTTAAATTTACCTAAACAGTCAATAGAACTGAAAGACTAAAATATATTTGGAAAAAGTTTAAGAGGCCTTTGAAATGGGAATGTAAATATATATAGAAACATTAAGTTAATTAAATGTAAGATTTCTAATCTTGTTAGCAAACAATAAGAGCAGGAATAGTTCCATTAAACTGGTAACACTTTTCGCACTCTCAAACAAAACAAAAACAGCTGATTGCCTCATACTCCACTCTGTTTTAAAGTCAAACCAAACTAATTTCGTTTAATTTAGCAAATAAATACCGTTATAAGGGTGTTGTTACCCTTTAAAGGATGCCCGCCCACTGTGCCGTTGTTAATTGCAGCGATAAATATGTGCACGCCGGCAGCATTTCTTTCCACAGGTGAGTAAACCTACCTTTTTCATAAAATAACTTAAACAAAACCCCTCATCTTATCCTTCAGATTTCCCTTTAAAAGAAAAGACTTGCTGCAAAAATGGCAGGATTTTACCCAGAGGACAGGCCAGTGGATGCCCTCCAAGTGGAGTGCTGTTTGCAGTCGTCACTTCGTGGACGATGACTTCAATTGCTGCAACAACAGAAAGACGCTCAAAAAGAACGCAGTGCCGACGGTGAGATTGCCAGAGGAGGATGCTCCAAGTGTCCCGGTGAAGCAGCACGTGGCTCCCAGCCGGCCAGTGAATAAACCCACACTTGCAAGTGCCGCCGAAGCGCCGGCAACAGGTGTTAAGGCCACCTGCCGTTTTTGCGGCACCTCAGCCCTGAATTGTTCTTCCTTTGACAACAACTTTGAGTTGTTTGGCATGATTCAGAGATGTTTTCCCACGCTCCAGATCCTGCAGGACGATACACTGCCTAAGGATATCTGCAAGGAGTGTTGTTTAAAGTTAGAGCAGTTCTCCCAGTTCATCGACGTGGTCATGCAGGCGCAGAGCGAACTGCAGCGCAAGTATCGCCGCCAGCTGAAGATCAAACAGGAGCCGTGTCCCGTTCGCGTGAAGCAGGAGGCCTGCGAGAGCCTGGACAATCTCTTTCCGGACGAATTGGACATGGGCCTGGAGCAGGACGAGGGCTGTGAGCACGAGGAGACCGAGCAAAAGTTCCAATTCTGCGATTTTCCCATGCTCAACGCCCAGGACATAATCAACAATTGTGATATCATGGAGATTATCAATCTGGACGATCCGTTCATCAATATACCGGATGACGCGGATGTCGGGGGACAGACGGAACGAGCGCAGCAGCCCCTGAGGACGGCCAATGAGATGCTGCAATCGGAGCTGCTGACCGAGGAGCATAATTATGCCAAGGAGGAGTGGCCGTTGCCTAACCTTCAGTACAAAACGGAGAAGGTGGAGGGTGCAGATGCGGCTCCAGAGCCAGGTCCTCCTCCTCCGACTGCTCCACCCGTCGTGCCTGATCATGAAACACGCTCCTGCAAGCCCATTGTCACGAATGTCAGCCAGATACCGAATCCAATGCTCTGCGAACTGCTGCCACCGCCAGTGCCTCCTCCCACCTCCTCGAAGCCCAACATTGTGGTGCTCAACGACAGCGTTGTCCAATCCTCCGCTGCCTTTCGGCTCCACAACTGCAGTCTGTGCACGGCCAAGTTCATAACGATGGAAAGCCTAAATCAGCATTTTGCTCACAGTCACAGCAACACGCCCATGGTGAGTGTTCCCGTCAATCTGCCGCTTAATCCTGCCCTGAAATTGGAGCAAAACAGCCAGGGTTTTATGGCCACGGAGCCCTTGGACTACTGGCAGCCCGAGTGGCAGAACAGTCCTCCAGTAACAGCCTCGCAGCAGCAGCAACATCAACCGAAGAAAAAGATCGATATCCTAGACATGCAGAGCAGCTTCCTCCATCACAAGGATCTCATACCGGCCACTCAACTGGCAGCTAATCCTCTTCCCCTGCCCGATCCCCAGCTGGCTGTGGTTTCCGCAAACTACGCCAAGCTGGCCGATCGTTATCGTAAATTAAAACTGAAATGCAGAAAGTTAAAGCTACCCAAGAAAAGCAATCGTAGAAGATCCCACAACTGCCGGGTCTGCCAGCGAGGCTTCCGTAGCCTCAAGCAGCTCTTCCACCATCGTAACGCCAAAGGACACTTTGTCAAGTTGACGCCCAGCTTCTTTGGACGCTGTAGCGGCTGCCTGAAGTTATTCCGCTCCCGTGTGGGCCTCCGCCAGCACATGAAGTACATCTGCCAGAGTTTATCTCTGAAGAACCACCAGCGTCGCCTGCAGAGCTTCAAGTGCCGGCACTGTCAGGCCATAGCCTTTGCCCACTGGCGCCTGTATCGTCGCCACGAACTCAATTGTCCGAAGAGGAAGCCGGAGAAAGCCAAGGCTCACATGTCCGCATCGTCCAGGGCGCCGAAGAAGAAACAGAGTTTCTCGTGTTCCATATGCAAGAAATCATTCGGTTCCCTCAACGGTCTCAAGCAGCACGACATCACCCACTCGACGGAGCGGCAGCACAAGTGCGGCATCTGTGATCGGGTCTTCAAGCGGCGCAATGGCCTGTCCCAGCACATCAAGGGCTACCACCTGCAGCTAAAGCCACACGAGTGTCCGGTCTGTGAGCATCGCTATGCCCTGAAATGTGACATGCTTCGGTGCAGGCATTCGCTCAGAAAGGATCCGGCAATGATGGGAATGGAAAGGAAGCAGTAGCGACGCAGAGAGAAGGTGTCATTAAGACAGGAGTTTAACGCAATGTGGGGTATGTGAGGTTTAATCCTTAATATTTGTGTATTTTATTGATTCATTTGTGTCTTGTTTCTTATGCTTTTAAGACTTCGAGTTTGTAGAAAAAATTATCTTAAATTTAAATATTCTCTCTTTTAGGTGCTTCAATTCTCTGCCTGGAATCTGAGTCATCCTGTCCAGCACTAGGTACTAAAACCACACCATGGGTGGTCTTCCCAAGAGCACCTTTCCTTAGGATTATGAACATTCCCAGCGGGAAAGGAAATTGTGGCCAAAAAACATGGTTTCAATACCCAAAAGAATTTGTTTGTAAATAGATCTTAACCAAATAATATAAATCAAAGTAAAAATGAATCTCAAAAACCATTGAAATTCCATTTTTGTATTATATACATTTATTTATTTATTAAATTGCAGTATAAGTTTTGTTCTCTAAAAGTACGTGTGTATTTTCTTTTCGTATTTAACGCAATTTAGTTTATTAATTAGTATTGCTTTTAATTGCTAAACAATTAAATGTGAAATACTGAAATTGAAACTTAATTGTTCTTAAATATTCCACAGATACATATATATATTTATATTTATATTCCAACAGATTAAACAGAGATTAACTTTTTTCTTTTTTTATGTACAAAGTAGGTTTGAATTTCACATAAATCATGTACTTAAATAACAAATGCTCCTTCTTTTATTAAAACAAAAATTAAAAATTAAAAACGAACGAAAATAAAAAATGGCACACTACAAAGTACAAAAATCAAAATGTAAAATATAAAGTTACAAAAATCATAAATTTTGAAACAACAAAAGGGAAAACATTTGCGCAACACCAAAGTATAATAAAATATATATAAGTCTTAAAATTAAAAACATTTTTGTCTTAACTAAAGGGTTAACTATAAATACGCTTTTGGTATGATTTCGTTATCTATATGTTACGTAGGTTTGTGTATGAAGGACAGGGAGCCATTTGCTGAGACTTCAATGAAAGAAATTTGAATAAAAAGGAAATTAAAGTTCATAAATGGAACAATTTTCAAGCCTTTTTCTTTATCAAAAATTATCATTCCAAAAATAACCCAAAAATTGTTCAAAAACAAACTTAAGATGCCAAAAAATATGTCTAACAAAAGGGATCCCTGCCAGTGAGTGTATATATGAGTGGATAATGGTTATGGTTATATATCTGCTATGTGATGCGTTTGATGCTTTGAAAAAATGCCTGCGACTCCATTTCGATTTAACCTACGCCAGAAAATTAAGCGCTAGACTAAGGGGGTAGCCACAAAGGACCTACTGAAAGATCGCCGCTCTTTGCTGAAACTGCTGACGCCGCTGGACCCTCTCCTCCTCCTCGCGCCTGCGCTCCTCCTGCTCCGCCCGGATCTCATCGTGGAACTTATTCGTCTTCAGCTGCTGCTCAATCTTGGCCTCGAAGAAGCTCTTCGCCCCACTGACGCCCACCTCCACCACATCGATCTCGGTGAGGCGGGCCAACTGATTGAGACCCGACTCGGAGTCCAGCTCGCCGGCCTGGGCCTTTCTGTAGATCAGAAGGAACTCCCTGAAGGAGATCTTGCCATCATTGTCCTCATCCACCTCGGCAATCATCTTCTTCAGCCCGAGATGGGTCTGTGGGGCGCCCAGTTTCTCCATCATGAACTTGAGCTCCTGCAGATCCAAGAAGCCATCGCGTGCGGTATCATAGCTGTGGAAAAAACAGAAAAGAAATCAATTAGTCTGAAAATCAAAGCAGTGAAAGAAGGCAAAGTGTGAAACAGATAAATGTTGGTGGTCATTGACCAGAGACCCGAGAGACACGAGACTGCCGCCAATGTCGGCGGGGGATTAGCAATCGATAATGCAAAAGCGTAGGTGCAGCGTCGAGTGTGTGTGGCGTCAGAGGTCGCGTGGCCCAAAAGTCGTGGGAGCAGCATGGTCCGAGGTGGGAGGAGGAGGAGAAGCCTCCTCGCCCCAATTTCATGCTAAATTTTGCAAAAACACACAACAGAGGCGGTCGAAACAATAGGAACACCAACGAAATGAGCCATAAATCAAACATGAAATTAATGAAATCCATGAAATCGCATTAATTTGCAAGCCAAATTGAGTGTCTTAAATGTTTAGACTTTGGCTAATATGATTATGATATTAGCCATTCAAAAAAGATGTAAACAAAGCAAGGAAATAAATCTCTTTATTTATTTGTTTTATTTATTAAGAGATTATAAGTTAGGTTTAAGGCAGATGCTGTTGGTAAATACACTTGAAATTAGTCTCTTTCATTTCTTTTGTTTAAAAATGTAGATAAGTAATTTAAGCTTTTATTTTGCTTAATAATTAGTTAAGTAAATATATTTTAAATACTGATTGCTGCTTTGAAATCACCAAAACCTTCCCATTAGATTCCCTTTTTTCTTTACAAACTTCTCCTTAATATTATGTTAGCAAACTTTACAAACTTCTCCTTAATATATTCCCAAATTGAAAGCTTGCCTTATATGCTTCTCATACCCTCTTTAATAATAATTTCTGCCAGAATTTACATTATTTTGATTCCCGGTTTTCGCAACACGCAAGTTCGACGACCGAAATCCGGCAAGTCAAAAGTTCAAACGGCGCTTCCAAACTTCCGCGAGGAAATCGCGATTGAAGATGCAAATAAAATCAAAAGTTACTAACTAATTGTGTAATATATTAAAAAAAAGAGAAAACGCAGAGGAGAGTCGCGTGTGGCAGCAACGGCAGATGAGTCTCCAAGCAGCATGTGGCGGAACTCGTTTTTCCCCAGGCTACCAAAGCGACCTTGCCTAGCTAGGCGAAGGATACTGATGATGCCGATGATGCTGATGATCTCATGACGACCACAAAACTAGTTAAACTAGTTGCAAGTCTAGTTGCTAAAAATACATACAACCAAAAGTAACTGACTTCCTTGGCTAACTCAACAATAAATACTCTGATATTAAAAGTCAAAACGGATGGATACACACAGTGTAAACCTTGGGCATTACCCAATCACTTTCAATTTCGATTTCGATTTCTAGAAGCCACAACGTAATGTTGTTTGTCATAACGATACTAAGTAGTATCTATTAGATTACGAGTCTCGCTTTCATTTTATTCCATTTTCATTTTCTTTTTGCTACAACATTTAATTGAAACGAATCTCTGTTTGGACAAATTGCGTGATTGCGTTGAAAAGCGAAGAGAGTGAAAGTAATTAGCCAAGATGGAATCCTCTCGAGCGTGGCTCATAGCTGAAGGTGTCACCAATGCGGCTGCTGGCCAACTGTTACGCTATCGCCGGGCTCTTTAATTAACTCCAATTGCAATCTTTCCCAGAGAGCTCACTCCCCGGAGCATTGCGTCAATGTGACAATTGCTGGTGGCACTTTTTCTTTGCTTTTGTATTTTTATATTTTGTGTCTGCTTTTGCTTTGGCTTTTCGCCGATCGCTTGTTTTCTTTCAAATTAATCAAGAGGTGTGTCTGTGTGTGCCTCTGGCTTTCGTTTCAATTGTGCCCACGGAGACGCCACCAACTACTCCAGCTGTTCAATTCAATTAATCAAGCCAACGCCGACGACGACGACGACGAGGCTTGTGTTTATCAAGTTATTATTTATCAATTTAGAAGAATTAAGGGAAGGGTAGGATGGCACAGAAATTAACTGGCTTTAGGGGTTACAGGTAAAATTTAGAGGAAAATTGTATAGGAAATATTAAGAATTTTTGGCATAATATTGTAAAAATCTAAAGTTATATTTCTGTTTAATCAAGAAGTATATTTTCTCAGGATCTATAACGTTTTCCAAAGGGTTCTCTATTTCCTCCCATAATTTCTAAGTATTATAAAAAAAATATAATATATATAAACTTTTCTGAATTGAATTCTGAATTCCAAATTGAGAGGAAAATCGTATAGGAAAAATATTGTAAAAATCTAAAATCTATTTATTCTTAATCAAAGTATTAAAGAATATTTCACGATATTTTACGTTTATTATGAAAAATATATAATATATAAACTTTATTGAAAATTATAAACATTTTTTAATTAAAATATAATTATTTATAAAAATATTTAATGGTTTTAGGCTTCTGTTTCTTGATTTAATAAGATTTCTAAGTTCTAAGTATTTTGTTTGGCGAATATATCAACAACTTCAACTTAATTAACCCATTTTCTTAATTTTTTTTCACACCAACATGATAAATATTTTACTTAGCTAAAAGATTTTAAACATATTAATTTGCACTTTTGGTATACAATCAAGATCTTTAATAACAAATTTGTAAGACAAATAAAAAGGCAGTTTCTCCTAATTTTTGCAAGCAAACTTATGGCAAAGCCTTAAAGAGAACTAAAGAATTTATTGAATAAATTGCTTATTAAAAGATTTTTTGTTTATTTATATAGAAAACAATGTAGAGTACATGTTAAGGAAGTATTTAAAAAATCCGGAATTTTCCCAGGAACATCTCTGAGAAAATGTCACAAGATCCATTAGAAATTCCTTTCCTTATAAAGCAATTATAAACCATATTTATCCCAATTTTCTTTTGTATACTTTAGACCACAAAAACACCTGCTGTGTTCCTGCTGCTTTCCCAATTTCCTGTCTCCGCCGGTTTTTAGCCTAATTTTTATTGATTTGTTTTCATTTCAATGAATCGCACAACTTCACACACACACACTCCTGTGGGGGTGTTAAAACATCTTTCTGCCTCATTGCATGTGGTCAATGGTGTTGTTGTTGTTGGTGTTTTTGTTGGTGTTTTTGTTGTTGTTGTGGCAGGGCCATATGCTATATCGGCCTGCGATTTTCATTTTCTTTATCGTTATTTCGTGTACAGTTCAACAAATAACGGGGTCAGCTGGCCATTGTTATTGGTGTTGTTTATGCATGCCGCAATTTGCATCGTAAATTTATCTATGCATGTACTTGGTGAACAATTGTGGTCAATAGAATAGCATTAGGTTTGGAAAATAGGAGTTTGTATTTCATTTGTATATAATGAAACCTAAAAGCGACTTAATATCAACCGAAATTACATTGTTTTTTTTTTTAATTTTATTATACATTTTTTAACAGATGATAGAAAAATATAATTAAACCTAAAAACGACATAATATCACCCGAAATTATATTGTTTTTTAAAGTTTTTTATAAATTTGTTCAACGGATAATAGCAAAAGATATAAAACCTAAAAACGACATAACATCATCTGAAATTATATTGTTTTTTTAAAGGCTTTTATAAATGTTTTCAATGGATAATAGCGAAATATAATAAAACCTAAAAACGACTTAATATTACCCAACATTAAATTTTTTTCTTTAATTTTATTTATAAATTTTTTCAACGAATAACAGAAAAATATAATAAAACTTAAGAACGACATAATACCACCCGAAATTATATTGTTATTTTAATTTTATTTGTAAATTTTTTCAACGAATAATAGAAAAATATAATAAAACCTAAGAACGAGTTAATATCACCCGAAATTATATTTTTTTATAATTTGTTCATACATTTTTTCAATGAAAAACTGTCATTCAATAGTTTTGTACATTTTTAAATGCAAATTCTCATTGTAACAATTTTTACTCCAACTATTATTTATTTTTTTAAATTACATAGTACCAATCCTATTATTTCACCCTCAATTGTACGTTTTAACCTGCAATTACTTTATTGAACACGGCTTCTCTTTATTAGCTGCCTAATGCCTATGGCAATTGCAACTGCAACTTGCACACTCTGCGAGTGGCGCTTTTTGTGCCCCCGATGCTCAAGCGGGTTAATGCCAAAGGGAGTCCGTCCCCGAGTCCGACTCCAACTTCGATTCAGAGTCTGATTCCGATTTTTGCAGCTAGAAAAAAGCTTTGTTCAAGTTCTGTTGAACTCTGACGACGACGGGCTGTGTGTAACGGCTTTTTGTGAACTCAAAATGCTTTGCACGTCTCCTCGTAGGGCGTATGTACGTATTTTTCATCATCATTGTTGCGGAGAGCCCGCACTGTGGGCCTTGTCCCTCTCGAATCGAGGCGAAAAACGAAAACGAACGAAACGTTCAAAGGCCACGGCTTGCATACACAATTTGATTGTTTATTTCGATCGTCTGGATCGTCTCACCTGCCCGACTGCTTCTTTATTTGTCGGTTTCGAAACCAAACATGCACCTGTGCACATTCCCCGCTGGACAAACACAGCGGAGAACAGAGAGACATTGAAAGATATGCCGCCACTCGACTCGACTCGTCTAGGTAAAATTGTGAATCAATAAAATACACAAGACTTTACAGAACTTGCATTTAAAATGATGGTCGTAAAAATATGGGGTTAATTGGATGAGTAATCGTGAGAGTAAGGGGTTAACATATTGAGGGGAACTATTAGTTTTAGAGGAAAGTGGTTTCAGGGGTTTTCCCGGGTTGTTTAAGAGGCATTTTATAGGAAATAAAGTATTCTAGATTAGTATATATTACCTTTTATTCAACACTTATGTTTTATAATATTTTTTATAAGAAAACAAAAGTATAAACCTTTTCACACATCCCAAGCTTTTTTAAGTACTAAAAGATTAAACAAAAATATAAAATAACCTTTTCATACATCCCAATCTCTTCTAAATTCGATATTTAAGTCTTAAAAAATTAAACAAAAATATAAAATCTTCTTCGAATATTCCCCTCAACATCTTCTGAATCACTATCATCTTTTTCATAAATTCTAAACTCCTAATGGAGGTCTTTTCTTTCTTTCCCATCCTTTCCCAACGAGCCATAAAATGTGTGTGGCATGATGGGGTTTCCCCTAAAAATAAACTCGCCATAAATTTTTTGACATTTCGAAATTGGAGCAAACGCGTAGCAAAGTGTAAGTGGAAGAGGAGGAGGAGGAGCGTTGCGTGGGTCGTCCCGTCGTCTGATTATTTTTAGTTTTTAGACGAGCTAGTTAGTTGCAGGAAGCCAGAAGCAGCTGCAAGTTGGGTCTCTTTTTCTTATCGCTTTAGCAGAATGGATAAATCAAGCAACTAAAGTGGACAATGCATTAATGCAGTGACTAATTGCCGCACAAGTTGGGGGCACACAGCACACACTGAATGGCTGACTGGACAGAGTGATGATGATGCCGCCGCCGCTTGCTGCATAATTTGATATTTCCTCAATTGAGTGGACACAACAACAACGCAACGAGGCAAACACAAAGCATTAAACATGATCAACAATGGCGGTCAATTTATTAGCAGTTATCAGTCACAATATGTTTAATCATTGTGTAAATATTGATATTAAGAGTGGGTCATCTGGTTAGTCAGAAAAGCCAGTAAGTAACTCGAGGAAAATAACTTTGTTTCTGGTTAGTGATTATAAAAGTATTAATCATACTTTGGGTGTAATGTTTTATATCATTTTGAAAGGATTATTCAGGCTGCTTTGAAATAATATATAGTAATATAAATACTGCTAAAAAACTATATATAATTAAAGTTACTAATAAAACTCTGTTTCTGGTTAATGATTATTAAAGTATTAATCATACTTTAGTTGTAATATGAAGCATTTTAAAAGGATTATTCTGGCTGCTTGGAAATACTATATAATATTATATATACTGCTAAAAAAATATATAATTAAAGTTACTAATAAATCTATAAATATTAAGGATTAATCAGGGTCTAATCAGTCTGTATTTTTACTCTTAATAAATGTAGTTTAAATGTTTTATAAATCGAATATAAATATCATAAAAATAGGCATTACACATTGGGGTCTAATCAGCCTGTTTTTAATGCTTAATAAATGTAATTTAAAGACTTTAAAAATCAAATAAAAATATCATAAAAATAGGATTAAACGTTGGGGAGTTTCTCGATATATCAAACTATTTTTAGACTAAGAAATATGTTTGTTTATGTAAATAATTTCTGAGTAAAAATTAACTGAAATGAGTAAAATTTAATGATGATTTCAAGACAGTTTTTACTTCACTTTTTTCTACTAAAAGGTAAAAGCTGCTAAATTTTTTTAATCAAATTACACAGTTTTAAGCTGTATTTAAAACCATACTAAAAAGTTTCAAGGGAGAACTAAATTTTATATAAAACTCATGTCACTAATATCTTGACCCCTCTTGTGACTCTCATTTAGCAACCGCAGAGCGCGTACAAAAAATGCAATAACAATGCTTACAATGAAGCATCGATGGAGGCGAGGAGCAGGGACACTGCCTCCTCTCTCTTTCTGTCATTTGTAGCTTTCCTTTGTCAGCTAGTTTACTATATCCACATATATATATATATATAGTACCTAATTTTCCTTCATGCCAGACTGCCCGTCGTCGCCTGCTGAATGCAATTCCAAACAAGTAATTTTTTGGCTAAAATGCAAGCAAAGTAAAGGTCGTGTCGTGACTGCACATGTGCGCGGAAATAATGAAAGCGGAGGCTGTGCCACAGTGCCGGAAGCTCTCCGGGGAGGAAAAGCGATAATGTGGCACTATCGATCCCCTCAAAAACTTGATTTTCTGCCATCGAAACCGAGAGATTACGAACTGCACATTTGGTAAATAATAAAATTAGTGTCAATGAACCTAGGCAAAAAATATATGTAAAATATGCAAACTAGCAAAAGCCAGAGGAAAATGGAAATAAGCGCGGAAAACACTTGAAAAGTCGCACATGCAATTGTCCTAGAAATCAACCCTTGTCAAGGCATAATTCGCACAAAAGCCCGTCAAGGGGTTACACGCTCGAGTGATAATGGGTGGTGGTAATGGTGGTAATGGTGCAACTGGCGACTTAATTAAAAGTTCTCCACGCCGCAATGGAAACCGAATTCCTCCCCCATTTGGACACATTGTAAAGTGCGTAAAAAGTGTACATTTGCTTTTGTTGTCCCTGAACTCAAATTGTAAACTGTAACCAGAGCGACGACAGAGCCCACGATACGAGGCACAAGTAGCATTGCCATCGATACGTATGGCACCCCTTGGCGCTGAATAGAGAAGCTTAATGCCCACAGTGGTCACTGGGTATTGGTTACCTTGAATAAACTACAAATTAAGCTTTGATTAAGCTAAGACTTGAGGTTAATTAAGGGATTACACATTCGCCAAGGGCCTGGTTTTAGTCTACTAACAACAAAAAATCGCTTTAGGAAAGTCGAAATTATTTTATCTTTTATTTTAAGCGTTTATATCATAACTTTTTCTGTTTAAAACATGTTTATACACATCCCTAATTCTGTATTTATTTATTCTTTTATTTTTAAGCGTATTTATCACAACTTTTCTTTTTAAAACATGTTTATAAACAACGCTAATCGCAAGTTTCTTATGGTTTTTAATACAATCTTGAGTGGAATTGCCATGCTTAAAGATGATTAAACATATATGGGAATTTCTTGGAAATTAAAGGCCTTGAAAAACCCATTTTGATCACGTCAAATATATGTTTTTAAAGCTAATCTCCAGTTGAAATTTCCAAGACAGAATTTTAAGATGTTTCAAAGCATACAAAAACCTTTACAAGTCTGTAGAATTTAAAAGGTTTATTAAACTACATTTTCCTTTAAATTTTAAGTATATAAATCTCTAAAAAATAAGCACCTTTCTTATAAACAATTAATAATCAAAACAATCCTCACTTACAGTACAGTAATCACTGTATATAGCAAAGAGTTCTCTGCAAATTTACATCTAGAGTACATAAATATATAATATATAAAACATATATGATAAGTACCAACCATAAATGGTGGTTGATTTTGCCCCAAGCATGCGTTTGCATAGGGATTTCCGCTTATCAAGAGTCCTCAAAGAGACCACACCAGGCTCTACTTTATACTTTATCTTAAAAAACCAGCCAAAGCCAGACGACTCTTCCCTCATGATGATGATTTATTTCGAGTTGAGACGCCATAAAGTGCATAATCGATACAGTTCTGCAGTTTATCGCCTCCCGGAAGTTAGTGCCAGCGCTATAATATATCTCCCTCGGAAATTGAGCAGAAGTTGTGCGGAAAATGACGCATTACAAGAGGGAAAAACAATCGGGAAACTAGCGAGTCTTGTAAAGAAAAAAACACTGAAACTGAAACACATTGCGTGAGCCAAGATAAAGTGTGGGCGTGGGATGTAAACTAACGCAGTAAACATGAGCTTTTAATGAACAATATAAACATATAGTCGGGCATGTTATATGGAGTATTTTTAATCGCTCTTAAGGCTGGACCTTATCGTTTTGGGAAGTCTGAGTGTGTGACGTCTTCTTGCTACGAATTTGTTTACATTTGCATATATTTTTATTCCGCAGAAACTCGCTCGTTGCTGAATCAGTTTGTGAATTTGTTTATACGAATTGGCAGCGTGTTAAGCAGCACAATTCCAATGCGTGACTCAGATTTGCTTTCGATTCTGGAATACTTTGCATGTTTTTAATTAAAGCTGGTTCAGGTTTGAGCTTTCAATTTGCAAGTTTAGCACATCAGCTTAAGTTTAAGACGTCGCAAATGCCAAAAGGTGCTGCCTTTAGCCGGTTTTTTGTTTTGTATTTTTTTATACCCTTGCAGGGTATTATAATTTCAGTCAGAAGTTTGCAACGCAGTGAAGGAGTCATCTCCGACCCTGTAAAGTATATATATTCTTGATCAGCATCAACAGCCGAGTCGATCTAGCCATGTCCGTCTGTCCGTCCGTCTGTCCGTCTGTCTGTCTGTCCGTCTGTCCGTCTGTCCGTCTGTCCGATTATACGCGAACTAGTCCCTCAGTTTTGAAGCTATCTGAATAAAACTTTGCAGATAGTCTTCTATATACTCTCACTCGTACATAAGTCGGAACGAGCCGGATCGGTCAACTATATTATATAGCTGCCATACAACCGATCCGTAAATTTGTTGAAAAAAAATTATAACTGTAAAAATGAAATTGATTTAAAAGTAATTCGTTTTAAAATAGATAAGGTAGGATTATATTTAATGCAATTAAAATCTGCAAGGGTATACAAACTTCGGCGTGACGTAGTTAGCTTCCTTTCTTGTTTTAATATCATTCTCAAAGTTTGTTGAGTGAAGAAGATGGAGTAAAAGGTCGGGCATTTGCT
>VNJR01007165.1:0-13444 GCA_008042585.1 Drosophila punjabiensis
CGATTTTTCGGACTGGCAGTCTGTCGATCTGTTGAGTGCTCTTGTTAACTTGCAAACCCTGGATATCCATGTTGAAAACGACTTCGAGAAGATGTATTCCGAGGCACTTTGCAGACTCCTAAGCACCTGCTCGTCCTGCGGTGCCATTGAGTGCCCAGATTGGCGCATTGAATTCCTCAAGAACGAGAATGCTCTAGGCCAAAACAAGAGAGTTAAAACTCTGAAAATTGGGAGCAAAGAAGTAAAACGAAAATCAGACATCTTTGAAGCCTTCAGCCACAGAGATTTAATTGAGATTGAGGAACTGGATGTTGCAGAATACTCGCATATAAGCGTTAAGGACATACTCACAGTGGCAGAGGTGCAACCGATCACAAGACTAAGAGTTTTATTGACCGATGCGAAGGACACTGAGAACCTGTCCGACCTGACTGAGCTCGAGGAGTTGGTCATAGGTGGCTCTGGGCAGGGTTCCCTGACAAAGCTCTTCGAGCAGCTGGCCACGAAGGCGTCACTTCAATCTCTGATAATTAATTCAGCAGAGCTGTCGGGCGAGGAGCTAGTCCGAGTTTCCAGGATAAGATCATTGAGAAAACTAGATTTATGTGACTCTCCGCTTGAAGATTGCTCAGCACTGATGGAGCTAGCTAACTCGAATATTGAGGAACTGACGCTTCCGTCTCCGCGGTTTTCCCTAGGACCATTATTTTCCGCGTTTGCTGCAAGAACTACCAACGGACTCCGACATTTGGCAATTAACGGAGCACAGCACCGTATTATTGATATCCTGGAGTTAGAGGAGCTCTCCAAAATGAAAGACTTGGGGAGTTTACAATGCAGATGTTTATGCAATAATATTTCCTTGTTGCGGAACTTGAAGCACTTGGCGAAACTGGACATTGCACTGATTGTAGAAATTCCACAGGAACTTCCATTTTTGGCTGAACTTGGGAATCTGGAGTCCTTGACCTTGCTTTTGGATGACTACAAAGACGTCGGTTCCTTGTTAAATGCAAACAATGTCCTGGCCGATATAAAAAGTCTGAAGAAGCTATGCCTGATTGTGAGCACGGATGTTGAGATCACAAATATCTACCGGGCTTTTGCCAGTAAAAGCGTGAAATTGACACATCTAACTACAACGGTTGGATGTGTTGAAGAAGTAAGCGAAATAACGCGAATCAAGTCGTTGCAGAATTTAAAACTTTTCTTCAAACGAAGCAGAAACAAATTGACAAGCTTAGGCGAACTTCCAGAGCTGAAGTCCTTGGAAATTGCATTGGCGGATTGGTACAATCTTGATGCCGAAAGGGACCGTGTGATATCCCTCTTGAAGTGCTGCAGAAATCTCGATTTCCTTTCATTTAACTTTACGCACCTTTTTATAGATTCGCCTCTATTGGATATTTACGCACTTCTCAAATCTATAAGAGATCCCACTGTTCAAGGACCGTTGACTATCATTCTCACAAATGTTCAAGACGTTTTTGAGTTCTATGAAGAGTACAATCTCCCGAAGATACTTATACAAGATCAATACCAAAAAGAGTTAAAAAAAAGTAAAAAATCACTCTGTCAGATGATACGTTTTGAGAATGCATACTTTAGGGTTCTCGATTAATCAAAGGATATTCGATTAAATAAAAGATTTAAGACTAAAGCCATTTAAGATATGTAAAATAGCAAATTAAATGTAATCTATTAATGAGTATTATAAGCATAATATGCTCAGATCCCTATACTCCCGAAAAATATGATGTGTATCGACTACGGCTCTTACTTAGCTTGAAGCTTGGCTCGTAAGTTATGGTAAGTAAAATGTTTCTTGGGAATATTCGTAAAGTCATCGACTTCCTTGTCGATCGAGCCTTGATCCTTCTATCTTTAACCTTTGACTGGACAATCTCTCCGTATTTGTCCCAGTCGGTGTTGCGGGGATTGCAATTCGGTGTCGTCTCACATGTCGGCATTGAAATTTCTACAAAATAAGAGTGCTGTGTCGAGACCCTCCAATGCCCTACCTTAAAGTCGCTTTACTCCATTTGGAGGGTTATATCTAGGGCTTTTTCCCTCTGTTAGCTAAAGTGACTTCACGACATATAATATTATCGAAAAGAGACTCACCCCCCTCGTTTGTTTTATGGCTTCCACACAGTGTGTGCGTTGCGTTGGCATCGTAACCGAGGATGAGCATCCTCTTGGACACCCCGACCCACTGCAACACTGAAGGCCTTTGGGGGGGGGGGGCTGGGTCGTCGTGGCCCATATATCCAGACGCTGTTAGTATGGCTCTTCCATCCGCCGCCTCGAATCTGGATCTAAGTTTGCTGAGACTGGGATAGAGGAGAGTTTTTAGAGGTTGTTTTTAATGATTATGCCTCGGTCTACCTGTAGAGTTTGTGTATCCTTTTATGGCTCTCTCCCGGAGAAGGACCCCCAGATTAGCTGAAGCGTGGGAGCTGCGCTTCAGGTTCATCTGTACGACTGTCGGCATTATTTTGGGTTGATGTTGGGGGTGCTGTCGTCGATGGCCAAGTCGTCCAACAGCTTGTTGGCGTCCTCGACTTCGTCCTCGAGGATATCATCCGGTTCATCGAGAAAGACCTTAACCTTGGCCTTTCGAATGCCATAGCGGACTTTGTTGTCAGCTGCTCTGAGTTGTCCCAGGCAGCGCTGGTTGATCAGGAACAGGTATGGCTGGCTCGACTTCATTTCCCGCTCTGCCTTGAGGATGGCCCAGTCCGCCATATCGACTCCCTTGTTCATGGCCCGCAGGGTCTTGAGCACTCTGTCATGGCTAGACAGGCCCTTGGGTAGCCAAATGCGAGCTCTGGGCCTCCTTGGGATGTCCCTGGCGGGGACCAGCTTGATGCTCATCCCCTTCCATGCGTTGCCTAGTCTGGCAACGCAACCCGCCAGGAAGTCCCGTGAGAACTCATCGTCGCACCTGATTACCCGGTGCCCCCTAACCATCTCCGAGGAGTCAAAGCAGGGCGACTGACCCGCTGGCTGCGATAGTAGTCTGTCGGTTACCATCTCCGCCAACTGGGTCTCGACCTCCTCCCACTTATCCATCAGAAGGCGCCCGTCGTCGTTGAGCTCGTCAACAAGCGCCATGGCAAGGCTGTCTCGGGCCACCTCTTCGGAGCTTAATTTCTTCGTCGTAGGTCTCGGGGCGCCTCTCGCGTCCTTGGCCCTCTTCGGAGCACTCGCGCTCCCCTCCTGCGAGCGGTTGCGCTTCGCTTGGGCAGGCAGGAACGCTTCCGGATGCTCCTTTTCGTAACGCTCATACTCCTCGATCACGGCCAGGAAACGGGCCTTGTCCGCCACGTCGCGCGGGTCAGCCTTGCCCTCCTTTTCGTTCCTCGCGATTTTGGCGAGTATGAAATGGGCCTTGCTGGCCAGCGCCTTTCTTTGTTGATGGGTCCACGGTTTCGTCCTTCCGCTTCTGGCTTTGGCTCGGCTTGCCGCTGCTCTGCTGGTGGATGGTTGACTGGTTGTCCTTGCACTTTCCACCGAATTAGACCTCGGAGCTAGTGTCTCATCATCGGAGCGCAGTAACTCCTCCTCGTCCAATTCGGATATTTCTGGTGTCTTTCTGGGGTTTTGGGGCTTCACCTCCCCCACGAGGTCCGAAGCGGGCTTCTTAATTGTACTCATTGCATTCATTATCGCCCGCGTTGCTCGACAGGGCGAGCGCGGCGGGCCCGAAGGGGTTTGGGGCATTGATGGAGGTCGACCGTGGCCTAAGCCCCTAAGCCACGGCAAGGCCGGTTCCGACCGAGGGTTGCCCGGCCCTGGGAAGGCTCCGTTCGAACACAGCTGGATTAGCCCCTCAGCTGCGAACCTTATAGTCAGAGGGCACGGGTCGCCTTACACGCCTGACTTGAGGGGAGGCCGTTTCAGGACTTGCCCAGGTCCCGGTAAGGAGAAGGAGAAGGAGTCATAGGAGACAACAGCTACACTGCCGATCTTGCCTTGGTCTGATATACTATTAGATTCGATGGTTGAATTTATCGTGTTTAGTATTCTATTTCAATTATGATTCCTCTCTTTTTGAAGATATTGATCTTGCATTTCGCAGAGTTCAGAAGAGCTAGAAATAAAATCGATTCTGTAATCGATTAAGCGATTTTTTGCAATAGAGCGATATATCGATTTAAATTTTCAGAGTCGATTTAATCGAGAATGTTTCAACACTTCTTGGAAAGCGACATGGAAAGACTAAATAGAAATCTTTACATGTAATTATTAATATATTTAAATATATATATTATAAATATATGAAAATTAATTTTAAAGTGTAGCGTAATTGTAAAATAATATACACATTATGTTATATTTCCCAAATCATGTAAAAAAGGAAGAAAATCAAAAAATTGTATTTTATTCCATAGATAAAATGTAAAGAAAAATAAAGCATAGAAAATTTAATTTTTTTAATATTTAGACCAAAAGAACACTAAATTTTGTATATTGAAAGTATTTTCAATTTTAATCGATCAATTCGCTGAAAATCGATTTATTTCCAGCTCTAGTGTCTCGTGTAAGTAAGTTATCGAGGCAATCGGATTTCAAATTGTTTTCGGCTGATATTGAATTATCGCAGTTAAAGTACTTCGTAAGCCATATAGTTTGGCAAAATTAGGAATTTGGCTTCTATTTCGGTAAGGGAACAGTGTGTGTGACTTTTTAACGGGCTTACTAAAAGTGTAGGTGTTCTTATTCGATTTTTGTTTTGATTAAAAATCGATTCACTGAAAATCAAATTACATTAAGCTCTCCTGGGAATGTCGTCGCTCGAATCTCGAACTGCGATTAATGTTATTGGAACTTCTTCGGTTGTAGTCAGTCCTGTCAAATCGGTTGTGGCGATTATAGTCCCTAGTTGGGTTGCGATTTGAACTATTTATTTGTCTATTTCGAGGTAAATAAATGTTGCCTTCATTGATAGCCAAATCATAAGCTTCTTGTAGGCCTGCAGGCCTCATAGCTCGAATTGTGCTGCCAAGGTTACCTCTGAGTCCGGTAAGAAATGCCGTCAGGCAAAGCCTGGAGGTAACTCTCTGTCTAACCCTAATGGCAAGCGGTTCGGTCTCTTCTGTCTCAATAAGTCTGCAAAACGCTAGCCTAATCTTTGCGATTTGGTAGTACAATCTCTGGACGGACAATTGTTTTGTTGGTAAGATGAACAGCTCTGTCATCAAGGCACCTTCGTCCCTCCTATCCCCACAGTGTCTCATTAATGCTTTTTTAATCTCTTCCCAAACCAAAGTTGCTCCCGAGGCAATAACTGCCTCGTTAGCCTTTCCCTTAATTTTTTGCCTGATCGCCCAAAGCAACACTTTCCTGTTTGTTCCTCTAATCATTGGGATCACCTCCTCGACGCAATCGATAAATTCGTTCAAGGTGGATGGGTCTCCAGCGTAGGTGGGGAGGGATAGGATTACATCTGGGATTCTCATAGAAGCGAACGCATCGGAGGGACTGACAACAGCAATTTTCGGTTGGGATAATGACCAATCAGTGCCGGAATCCATCTTGTCATCTAACAATATGTGATTTATTAGCACTTCCAATGGTTATCTTAAAATTTTAGGCATCAAGTCAAATTTTATTTTTACTTTTAGAAAACTAATTTTTCTCTTTACCTTTTCCCTTCGTATATGATCTTTCCAAGAATTTTTTGAAATAGTTTTTATAATTCTCGGTATATGCGTGTTTGATGTGGTGTAGTAAAGCTTGTTATAAGTCCCTCAGGTGGTTTTAACCTTGTAGAATTTGCCTGCAAAGGTACAAAATTTAATATTTGTTCAATTTTTTATTAATTATTATTTTTAGACCCTTGAAGAATATTATTTTATAATTTTAGTCAGACGTTTATAACGCAGTGAAGGAAGCTTTTCCTACTTTATAAAGTATACATGTTATTGATCAGCATCAACAGCGAAGTCGATCTAGTCATGTCCGTCTGTCCGTTTCTACACAAACTAGTCCCTCAGTTTTGAAGCTATCTGAATGAAGCTTTGCAGATAGCCTTCTATATATTCTCACTCGTATATTTGTCGGAACGAGCCGGATCAGACGACTATATCATATAGCTGCCATACAAACGATCCGTAAATTTGTTAAACAAAAAATTATAACTTCACGGTTTTTCAACATATCTTGATCAACTCTCGGTTATAAGCTTTAAATATTATTTTAGATTTTCAGATTTAATTTTATAAAAATCGGACCACTATATCATATAGCTGCTATAGGAACGGGCGTGAAATTTTCAGAAAAAAAATTATAGCTTTGTCAGTTTTCAACATAATTTCTTCTACTTTGAGATACTAGTGTTTCATATTTTTTCAGAATTGTGTTGTAAATTTCATAAGAATCAGACGACTATATCATATAGCTGCCATACAAACGATCGGTAAATGTGCAGGTAAATTAAATTTTACTTTACATGTAAAAAATTTAAAATAAAAACGAAAACTGTAAAAATAAAATGAATATTATATAGATAGATTATAATTGATACAATTGCAATCTGCAAGGGTATACAAACTTCGGCTTCATTTTTTGATTTTATTATTTGTCTACCAATCAAACTTTATTAATTTTAGTTCTTTCCTTTCTGATTTGCCTTTTAATCCCCATGTCGCACCTTCTTACCTTATGTTTTTCACATTATTAAATATTGGCACTTCACTTCAATTTCTTTCGCTTCAAAAGATAATGCACAGTTTATTAGATGATCCATTACGGATAATGATAGGTATAATGCCAAGGTTGGTATATCAATGGTAGGTGGGAACCAGAACCGAATGGGTTTACGAATATTTGTGCACAAAAACAGTCTTTGATGGCTGAAGTTTGTCTCAAGACTGAATCCATATATTGTTCAGCGATGTCCAAGAGGTCGACGTTGCCGATAAATTATATACTAATACATTATATACTAATACGTACAAAGAATATATTGAATTTTTATGAAGAATCTCCGTCTTGGAGCCGCTCCTCGTGTCATGTTTCCTCTTCCATCAAGAGTGGGCACTCAACCCTCGTGCTGCGTCTGCAAAATGATCCAAAGGGACAACCACTCAAGTGGCTCGTTGTTTAGTTTAAAGTTTAAACTGCGTCGCGGAATGCAACATTTGTGTATCCGTACAGATTCCAGGGTAGCGCCAGGTTGCTTAGACGGTAACGGATATAAATAGAAATAAGAAATATAAATAATAAGATAGAAATAAACACACAAATTAAATAAATGCTTAAATGGGGGTCATCCCATGTGATGATAAAAGGAAATTGGAATTCTTTTTCAATTAATATTATCTCTAACTTATAAAGAATATCTGGTTAAAAAGATTTTTTGATATTCGATGCCATTAGAAGGTTATAGCGCTGAGAATGTATGCCCTTTGAGGGCATCTTACTCCTGCAATGATTATTTCTTTTCCGACTTTCTCAAAACTGTGTTTTTCAAACTGATCTCCATCCGAACTCAAAAATGCCTGAGCCGAATGACTTGAAATTTGTAGGGAATGTTATATAAATATAAATAAATACAAAATATTAATTATTTATATATTTTTTAAACAAAAACCTAAAATAAAATGTCTATCAAAAATCCAGTGTTTGGTATATTCATTTGATTGTAGTTCATACCGTGCATTTTGGCTTGCAGATTAAATATTTCTATAATATTTCTAAGCCCAACATTTTTATTCTTATTGTCGAAATATATGTTTATAAGTGATAAAAAACTTAAGGCTCTATCTTTTCACTGGACGAAGAAACAAAATTCTAAAAGAAAAACCCTCAAAAGCAGGCCGTCACATGGAATAACCCCCTTAAGAGTAAAGTCTTCCCATCTTGAGCACCCTTTATGTCCTACAGGTTCCGGTCTTGCCCAAACCCTACCAAACTTCGCTCCTATCCTTCGCATCTAATAGCCTGAGCGACCCCTTCAACTATCTGGCATTACTAGACCTTATTTCTTAAAGGCTTACGCGGATAATTTTTGGAATTTCGTTATTCGGTTCTGTTTGAAGGCAGGTTATCGCAGAAAAATCAGTCTAAATAAGTGAAGTTTGAAGAACTTAAGACCAAAAGCAGAACTACAAATATTAAGAAGTGTGTCGACGGCAGCTGTTTTTTTGAACTCACTGTTAAAAATAAAACAGACTTTGCGGTGAAACGATTCCCAATTTTTGTTTATTTTATTCATTTTTGGTAACGTTTGGAAAAGGTGTCTTTCTTGCACTAAAAATCTGTGGT
This sequence comes from Drosophila punjabiensis, assembly GCA_008042585.1. Lineage (NCBI taxonomy): Eukaryota > Metazoa > Arthropoda > Insecta > Diptera > Drosophilidae > Drosophila > Drosophila punjabiensis. The sequence goes on from VNJR01007165.1 coordinate 8,275, forward strand.
TAAAAATCTATAAAATCGGTCCATAAAATATAATGTGAAAAAAGGAACCCTTAGGAAAGAAAACAAAAGTGTTGAGAATAAGTTTTCCAGAACTATTTGACAAAATTTCGAGAAAAATGCGTTCAAAGTTTGACAAGCACAGGCGCGAGTCAAAAAGTTCGTTCTGTACAAAAAATCAAATTCAAATTTTTACACAATATTTCTTAAATGTTGAGCTAATGATTACAAATAAAAATAAAAATTTTGACCTGCGTAATATCTTAAATGGGATGACAAAAGATGACTCGGGAGTTTCCCTATAACTTCCATAGCTGTAAATATTTTCAAACAAAAAATATAATACAAAAATTTTTCGAATACTGCGTTGTTATATGGTGTTTTCTTTTTTTTCGCCGCAATATAATTTGAAAAGTTTAACACATCTTAACGTATTTTTCTATTTCATTAGTTTTCATGAATTTTCTTAAATTTCGTTGGTTACACTGTTTCCCGAGCAAATTTGATAGCAATTTTGCACACATAACGTTTAAAGCGAAGTTATCCTTGGTTAGTACAAGGCTCTTCCCTCCATATTGCCTTATAAAATAATTAATTTAATTTATTGCATTGGAAACTTCTAAATAAATTTAAAAAAATACCCTGCAAGGGTGTAAAAATACCGAAATCGACTCAAGATGATCACCGTACAGTTTTGCTGTCGCTCCTGCATACGGTCACACTGAAATAAATCGGCGATTTGCCGGTTCCCAGCATCCAAATCCCTTCTGGCTTGGAACGGAACTGCCTTGCCACTTGCCACCTCCGACCGCCGATGGACTACCAGTACTACGACGAGGAGTCCGACTACATTGACGTGGACGAGGAGGAGCTGGCGGCGGCCGGCGGCCTGGACTACGGTTACGGCAAGCGGCAGGATGAGGACGAGGACGAGGATGACTATTATCTCGGTGGAGGGGAGGAGGGGGAGGCGGCGTACCATGACGGCGGGCTGATCGAGAGACTCCCCCAAATCCTGGAGACCTGCGTGGCGCCCTCGCTGCTGCAGGTCCTTCAGTATGTGGCACCGATGCTTCTGCTCTGTCTGGGGTGCCGCCTCCTGTGTCTGCTGTACGCCCGCCGAGGTCGTTTTTCGTCGTCGCCGTCGTCGTTCCTGCGGCTGGCGCCCCTTCACTTGATCCACCTCGGTTGCGGCCTAACCCTGCTGCACTTCTCCGTGGGCTCTCGCCTCTGGCTGCTGTTGCTGCTGGCCGTCGTGGGCTATCTGCTGCTCCAGCTGGTCCGCCTGGGCCGGCGCGGAGCCCAGGTACTGGCCCTGGTCACCATTGGCAGCCAGTTCCTGTACGAGTTGCTGATTTGGCGGCAACGCAGCGACTGGCCGCAGCTGCGCGGCATCCAGATGGTGGTCAACATGAAGCTCATCTCGCTGGGCTTCGACCTGAGCGGCGGCGGCCAGCTGGCAGCAGGTATACCCAATCCGCTGGCCTATCTGGGCTACATATACAGCCCCGCCACCTGCGCCCTGGGACCCTGGGTGAGCTTCGGCAGCTACAGCAACTGCCTGGTGCCCCGGACCAGCTGGCTGATCAGTCTGCGCCGAACGGTGGCCAACGCCGTGCTCTGCCTGCTGACCGTGACCGTGTCCAACTGTCTGGCACCGGTGCTGAGTGACCTAGCCGGCACCTGGCACTTCTTGACAATGTACACGGACGCACTGAGTGTACGCAGCAGCCACTACTTCGTGGGCTTCATAGCGCAGGCCCTGCTGGTGGTCACCGATCAGCGGCTGGACGGAGGCGGCGGTGCTGCTCGGGAGTCCGAGCTCCTGGGACCCCTGGTCGCGCAGCCCTGGCGCATCGAGTGGCCGCGCTCGATCAGCGCGCTGGTGCGGAGCTGGAACATTCCCATGCACGAGTGGCTGAAGCGCTACATCTACACACCCTGCAGGGCGACGCAGGCAGGCAGGCACTCCCGGACGCAGACACTTTTGGCCGTCTTCTGCACATATCTAGTGTCTAGTCTCCTGCACGGAATGGATCTGCGCATCTACGTGGTTCTCATCTCGCTGGCCATCTTCGCCGCGGGCGAGTCGCTGCTACGAAGACACCTCTCCGGCGTTTTGGACGCCTGCCTCTCGGCCAATCTCTGTCCGGGCGCAGAGCGATGTCGCTACAGCAACTGTGCCAGCAAGCAGCCCAGCTGGGCCACTGTCAGCGGCTGGCTGGTTCGACTGGCCAATCTGGGCTTCACGGCGCTGGCCATCTTCCATCTGGCCTACCTGGGCGTGGTGCTGCTGGGCGACAGCCTTGAAACGGGCACGGGCGCGGGCGCGGGCACAGTGGAGGAGGAGGAGGGATTCCTGTGGCACTGGAGGCAGGCCGGATACCTGAGCCACTACATCGGCGTGGGCACCATCGTGCTCTACCTATTTATATCGTAGGAACCGGAGGAGAAGCCATCTCCGACTGATCTGCATCCTAACTTTAGTCGCAAGCATTTGTACTTTTGTATCTCGTATCTTGTAGTGCGTAAGTAAGTACTTAAACATTAAACGATTCTGTGAAACGGATTCGTGTCCTCTATTTCAATATAATATTAGCTAAACTATCATAAACGGGTTCCGAAATGGGATACAACTGAATATAAAAGATGAAATATGTACAACTCAATCGGTTTCTGTTCAGACTTCAGTAAACTTTTACAGATCTATATCGTTTCAAAGGATATACCGTGGATTATGATTATGAAACTAAGCCGGAAATTCACTAAAAATAATCAATGGGGATCGAAGTAACTTTATCTATAAATATTTGTATAAAATCTGAAAAAAATCGGTCCTATTATGGTTGATTCAAAGCTGGTCGTAATAGTATCAAGTCTGAATGCGAGGCTGTTTCAAATTTCGAAAAATTCTGGTCTAAACTGTGATAACTTCAAGATTCTTCATGAATTAAAAACGCAAGCGTTATTTTTCAAATATCTTTATTGATTTTTTTTATATACTTTTTGTTTTTGTTTTTTCCTTTTTTTGTGTATATTTTCTTTGTGGTTGATTTTGTTTTGTTTTTGTTTGTTTTCTCATTGAGACAAATATTTATAACAATATTGTAATTTCTACTCATTTTTTTTTTTTTTTTTTGTATTATTTTTTCCGTTTCCGTTTTCGGTTTTTTTTTTTTTTTTTTNTTTTTTTTTTTTTTTTTTTTTTTTTTTTGTATTATTTTTTCCGTTTCCGTTTTCGGTTTTGCTTTTTCGCTTTTTGAATTTTCATTTCTCGGGCCATTTACTTTGTTTTCCGCGCTTACGATTTAGATATTAAAATTACTAGCTTAAAAATTATGCAATGACAATAAAAATATTTTATTTACTTTGTTGAATGCAACTTTTGTTGGTTTTTCTCATTATTTTATTGATTTCCCCTTCTCTGAACCGACCAAAAAAAAAAAAAAAGAATAAGATACTCTTTTGAAATCTTGCCTTCCGTTTCGCCTTTTGTTTTGTTTTTTGTTTTCTCTGCAGAAAGCAGTTTTGATTTGGACATCAAAAATAGAGAGATATACATACATGGTTGCATGTATGCTTTTATTACCGTTCCCGGTTTCGTTTCCGTTTCCGGTTGTTTTGTTGCCTTTGCTAGATTTAAAAAAAGTTCGGGCCTGTGCCACCACTTCATCCGTTCATCCGTACATTTATCGTAATTGTCCCGCCATATCTACCATTCATAACAACAACTGAGTTGATCACAAGAGATAACGAGAGTGTTTAGCTTTATATATATATATATATATATTGTTTTTTTTACATATATATAAGTGTGTTCCATACATACCAAAAAAGCCTTCTATTTTCGATGATTCGCCAGAGGCAGGACCCTTCACTATCCCTCTCTTTCTCTTTGCCTTTCTCTCTCTCTCTGTCTCTGTCTCTGTCTGATTCAAAACAAGAACCACAAATATTACAAATAGTGTACAAATGTTCGCTAGCTACGTATATCTCATATATAATTATATGTATAAACTGTATGTTTCAAGACGGGGGAGGTGTGACGTTCTGCTGCGGTTTCGATTTTCCGTTTCGTTTAAAATTATGTAACAAAGTGTTTGAATAATTGAACTCATCCTTGCCCAAGTGCGATTAAGCCCTAATTTAAATCCTTTCATAGTTACAATTTCCTCCGTCTGCGGAACACACATCTCACAACTATCGCAACACGATCGGAAACGGACTCAGAAAAGGAGCGTTTATCGTTTATGTCCAGCTTAAACCCATTTCTGAGACCGCAAGCGATAATTTTACTAATAAATTGCCTCGCCGAATATATCATCTAAGCTTAAAGTTCGCAAACGATCCGTTTTCGAGATGCCAAATGATAGTATTTAGTATTTAGATCATGAGAATGTGATTTGATCAATTTTAAACAAATGTTAAAGGGGAGACTACTCTCTGTATCTCTACCTATCTCTTGTGTTCCTGCTAAAAATTCGCTAAGAAAAAATATAACACTTTCGCTAGACTCGCAGGTTCTGCAATAATTACGAATTAGATAAAACAATATTTTTAATTACAATAGACTTGGGGAGCTTGGGGTAGAATCGTAGGGATAAAGGGGGGGTTTTGGGTTTTGGGCTTAGGCTATACACAATTTTGTGGATATAACTTCAGTATCGTTAAATTAGCAAGTAAACTAAGGTATAAATCTAAATCATAAACATAATATTAAACTTTTAAATTATAAACATAATTACAATTGTGTTCACTCGTCCATCGTCCATCGTCAATCGTCCATTGTCCGTCTCCGTCTCTGTCCCAACAGCAACGCGATCCCACATACAGCTCAAACAGGACCATTTCCATGAACTGAGCTTCAGCTTCGTATAAACGCAACAACACTTAATGTACACACTATCCACATATAGCGATTTCTATACGTATATAAATCATGATGATATGCGGATCCATGCAGCGCTGCTGTCGGACATTCGTGTTTGCGTTTGCGTTTGCGTTTTCCAGAATGGCGGCAACCGTAGCAGCAGCCATAACCTTAGCTGGAGGCGGAGGCGCACGCCCCACATTCAATCGTTCTTGGTCTGACAGTAGAGCTCCTTGAGCGACTTGAGCTCCTCTATGAGCGCTTTGTTTTGGTTCTCTAGCACCGCCACGCGATTCTCCAGGC